>JAOVYX010002190.1:0-12011 GCA_035668315.1 Drosera spatulata
GCGGTGTGTGCTGACAAACGAACCCTTCGGTCCCTAGGACCCTTGGCGGTATACACCTTGCTGTGGCGGTCCTTTTTCCCGGTGGACCGGATAATGTGACCGCCTTGTACCTGAACAATCTCACCACCACCAGCACCCTTCATTGTGGCCGTTGTTGTTGCCCTCCTTCTCTGTTGTTGCTTGGGTGCAGCATACTCTTCCTCTTCTTGTGCTTGGAAATCCAGCTTTGCAAAAACCCTTTTGGGTGCTCAGTGAGATACCACCACCAGCAGCACCATTGATGTTGATTTCTCCACTGTTTAGGGTCACTTTCACCTGCAAAAAAGAGACTCTATAGTACAGTGGAAACAGAGGATGATGTTGTTCTTGATGATGGTTTTGTTGATCCCAATGAGCAAAAAATTTACAGTGATGAGACAGTGAAAGAGTTTTGTTGCTATGTTCAATGAAACTGACAAAGGTGAAAGCTCATATACAAAATACCCAGAGAGATGAATTGGGTTGGTATTGTTTTTGTTCCCTCATTGGGGTTTGTGGGCTCAAAGGGAAGAAAAAACAAGAGGGTTGTGTTGATTTGGGAAAGAGGAAGAGGATTGAGGGGATTTGGGGTTTTGTGCTTGAACAAATTTGGGAGATTTTTAGGGTTTCTAGTCTTTTTCAAAGAATCAATATAGTGTGGGGGTAGACCCATGGTTTTGGGTGGGTTGGGTTCTCAAGGGTAGGGATGAGAGGATAGGGAGAAAGTTTTTTTCCGGATTCAACTGGGACGGTATGTTTTAGTCACATGACAATAATATTTTGATAATTAAATATAAGGACAATTCTATGTCCTGTGCAGATCGTAACTAAATTCTATGTATATATGTCTCGACAAACTCAATCTTATTCGAAGTATGAGACGAAGAACTATTAACTAGATTAGTTTTGATGAATCGAAAACATGTTACCACATTGTATATCTAAACTAACAGCTCTGTGGGTGCTGCCCCGAAGATCGCTTGTTATACGAAAGTTAATTAGCCGTATAGGCTCGCCAAGTCAGTATATCTTACGATGATTGTTAATTCATCTGATCCAAATAAGAGGGCGCATCGACCAATGCCGATGTTAGCATTACTATTCATACATATGTTAATGGAAAAAAACACATCTCAAACGAAAAATGAACTTCTTGTGGGGCTAAAGGATCTTTTGAAGCTCTTTGGTTTGCCCTGACTGATCCTCTGTGTTTGGATCTTATTAGTATTAAAGTGATTGTTTAATATCAATGTCCCTTTTAAGTTCAGGATTGCGTCAGTCAGCTCCCAACTATCCCACTTGTCTTCTTGTCAAACTTAACATGATCAAACATTATCAAACTTTGTCACTGATCATAGAATCAAAACCATAGTCAGTGACGAGACGACTCTCGCCTTTCCTCGAATGGTTCTAGCAAAGATCTATCCTCGGATAGACCTGTTAGTCTCATTGCACCTTAATTAACCGACAGTGCCTCGACTGTATTTCGGTTCATTCTTTAGTATTATACGTACGCCAATCCGATGTGATCAACTATTTGTTCCTGTGTTCTCTTTGTGTAATAGTCGGATTACGGGAGCGAAAGGGATAGTCAAGCAAACGTGAGATTAAGGGAACTTATCAAACTTCTTCCTGTGTGTTGAATATGTATTAGCTCAGCATTAGTAGGAAACTTAAATGCCTTTCCATCAATAAAATAGTTGACATTATTATTACTAGCATTTTGTACTACTACACTACTACTCTACTATTTTTATTTATTTTTAAATAGAAAAAAAAAGCATCATATAGAGTTGGGCTAAATGTGTGGAGGTGGTGAGATCAAGTGAGGTGGCTTTATTATGGTGGTAGATGAGATGAAGAGTTGTGATTTCATGCCTTTAATTGAAGATTATAGCATCTTGATGAAAGATTAGTTTCATTATTAAAGTTATAAACATTGGATTAGGCGCACCCTAAGCTAAGCTTTATTCAGATCTTATAAGTATTTACTTTGGTTTATAGGCTTTTTATGATATTGTCCCTCTCTGGTCTAATTTTCTTGCATTCCTCTAAGTATATTGCTTTTCTTGTATAAGCATCGATTTAGGTACTCTTGTTTATGATTTAAACGTACGTACTTGTGAATATGTACGGTTGAATGGCGCCCACCCCGATGATTGTAGATGTCACATGGTCACGCAGCTTCTATTAGAATAAAACCCGGACCAGTATCGCGGCCTAAATCCTTTAGTTAGTCAGCCAACATTCCTCACGATCTGCGTGTTCCAACCGAAGCAAAAATCACAGATCACACGAAAACTTGGAGAAATGCAACCTCCGGAACGACTATATAGAAATCATATATGAATATATATTCGAACCTGCTTAATGGAATACCGCCTCTTCGGTATGCATTGAGGGTTACAATTGGTGTATTGGAAAGGTAATTAAACTTGTAGATGTTATAGATGAATGACATTCATGGAACTATCCAAGAATTGTTTTGTAGCTTACTTTTGTTGTATCCCCGTTGATCGGAAACTAGCCCGGCCATTCCATCCCTCCTATATACTAAACTAACTAGAATGTCGAAAATTCCTCCCTAGTTCTTCCACTAGTGCTCTCGAACGTTATTTAAGTACTCTGTTGAAACATTGATTTGGTAATAAATTACCTGTCACTGAACCATATAGTCAGAAATTCGACAACATAAGACTTGATAGCCTTCGGCCTTTATTCAAGATTGCCAGCATCTGTGGTAGGATGTCAGAGAGTATAAATTGATGATAAGCCTTGGATCAAGCACCCTGTTGCTGGCTGCTGGTGTCAGTGTCATTTCAAAAGCTATGATACATCGATCCTCTCAAACAGATATCTAGGTGCTACACATCCTTAAAATCACCAACAAAGCTGTCATCGCCAACACAGGAAAAAAACTGAACTAATGTATCGAAGCTGAATCTTAATTCAATCCGATTCTGTCCTAACCCAACATCTCATTCATACAATAGCACACAAGGAAAACTGATGCGTGTTTTCTTTGAAACAGCCTCAAAATACTACTCGAGAGCCGAGACACAAATGGAACTTCTTGAAACACACGATGTAATACAGACACAAGGAACCAAAATTTTCCTTCATGACTCCGATGCGGAAACAAGGATTGGCAACCATCCTGAAGCTCTGGCTGGAAGAAAACAAAGCTAAATCAATCCCTCATAAAGTGTGACCCTATACAACATCTGCACCCTCGAAACAATTTACATCGTATCTGTTCTGCTCTATACTTTGGCATTGTTGTGCTCAATCCTCCCTTGCCGACCACGGTATCATGTCGGGATGAATGCTTCCGTCGATTACATGATTCTCTTCCACAAGTAACTGGAAACTATACTGCCTTACACAATACCCGTGGCAATGCTGGAAGTTGCATTAATCTTCAGCGAGTGCTCAGGAACATATGTCGTACCTGTTTCCAAAGGAAAATGATAATGAAATCAGATTCATATAGTGCTTATACTATGTGGTCACTTTCATCCTTGGAGGTCAGTTGAACTCATGGATATAGGAAATGCGAAAGACAAAATTTATTCACACCAACATCAACACGGAATAATTTGTTGTTATAACAACTGCAGGGGAAAATCAAGAAGGTATATGTAGTGATAGTTGTGGATTGGATTACCTTTCTCCTTGACATTGATCTGCAAAGTATCAAGTGTAATTATGCCATCCGTCAATGGGAGTAACTCAAGCTTGACTGTAGAAGTGGAGCGAGGCGGAATGCATCTGAAGAAAATGACAGAAAGTTATAATTAACAAATAAAATTTTAAAAAACCAAATCATTGCCATGCCCAACGAGGATTAGAAGCAGAAGGATGAGTACCCTAATGGCACCCTGCTCTGTAACCATAAATGATTACAAGCCAATGCTGTAGTGGGAATGACATCGGATATGGGAAAAGCCTGATTATCGAAGGAAACAGATTGAGCACCACGGTCGCCACTTTGTTTAGAGTTCTCCACCAGAAGAGGAATGGAGCTTAGCCTCTGAGTAGTAGAAAAACCAATAAATGGGCTCCTAGGTGTAGACGGTGAATTCAGTGACACCAATGAAGGAGATGAAGTAAACGTGGTTGGAGCGAGAATGGTTAAGGTAAGTTCTTCGGACGTCATGTTTGATGCTTGAAGAGTCAACACCTGATTACCAAAATACGTTAATATAGAAGAATCATAATTTAAAGCATACTATAGAGGGAAACAGAATATTCAGTGAAACCTGAACAGGAAGCTGAGAAACTTTTCCTTCATGTTCAAGGGCTTGCTTGGACATTTCGGATGCCACAGATATCATGAGGTCTCTTGAGATGCGTGGCTGCCAAGTCGTGGGCTTCTTGAAAAACAATCTCGATTCTGCATTTAGAGCATATAAGATCAACATCTAGTAATACAATACCAGCGACAGGTGAATTGACATAACTGATTAATAATAAGCAGAATCACCTGTGTAGTTACACCGACACGATACCAGAATTGCATATCGATCGTGAGATGACACATTGTTCTTTCCCTCCCAGGCTGTAGGAGGAACTCGAACACTAGCTAGCCGGTTTCCCGCCTTCGAATGCGAGGGCTGGGAAATCTTTCCACCATGCATCTTTGGATTCAACAGTGAAGTGGCTGGTTTCAGAATGAATGAATGTTCTTCGCCTCTCCTGATGGCAGGAATATAACAGCACCAACACGAAAAATCAGCAAACTACAATAATCCATCAACATGTATAGCATGCATCATAGCTATGACAAATAGTAGCATCTCTGATTCAGATTCAATGAGAAACCCGTAGCATCATGAGGCTCAGTAACGATTTGACACAACTGGTGCCTCAACGAAACAGAATAAAATGAGATCTTTTAACATAGCATGAAAAAAATGTATGTATTGGTCGATCCAAAGCAAAAGAAAGTAAAACGCCTAGGCAGAGACTCATCGACTTTTCTCTAATAGTGCATCCAAGCATTAGGCATGTATTGCCGGAAAGGTAAGCATTGGGCATGCACTGGTGAATCAAACAATAGACTAAACAGAGAGATTAGACTACTTCAATACCAACCAATACCCACTCATGTATAACCAACACCGTCAAAACCCAGCATCTTAAATACACATCTTCACCCTAATACCACGTTCGAGCAGAGGACATAACTAAACCACAGAGGACCAGTTTCTGATACTGATACAAAGTGGAACAAAGAAATCAAGAAAGAGAACTGCCTCAAGGCCAAATTCGGTAAATTGTGGTCTGTGCCAGCTTCTATGCACGCAATTGGTATTGTCGATGGAGGTCCGAATTTTGATGCTTCCTCAAAGATTATACTTATGGCATCTACATATACAATGATTTCTGGGGTGTGAGCTGGAGAAACATTCTGCAGACACAAGTAGATCAACAACATAAGCATATGTGTCAGGATCAAGCAAGCGCCTCTCAACCCTAAATAGCGGTTGCTAATAAAATACTAGAACTATTAGTAGTACCTTTAGCTGAACACATAGAAAATCTTCTGTGTTACAGTCTGCAGCAAATGTGTGGATATCAATTGGCTGAATAATTTCAACCCTTCGCCTCCACCTTCTTCCAGGTATGTAAATTCCTTCCAATCCACAACGAACCGAGAACCTTTCTGGCTCCAATGGGACACCCCGAAAAGAGAGCAACCCCTCGCTGCCAACATTTTGACTTCTCACCACCTTCTGGGGTGGAGTTTGTTCCCAGTCACCAAGGTCGAAACTACTAGGTCTAGAAGAAGAAGAGGCAACAGAGGTGGATGACACGGATGAAGTATTAGAAGAAACCGAGCCAACAGAAGACATGGAGTAGCTTCTAAAGTGACCAAAAGAAAAGAGCTGCGACCCAGTTGAGCCAGAAAAGCTAGCTTTATAAGGCATGCCAGCTAAAGGTGGGGTTAAAGCACGACTTAGAGGAGGGAGAGTGAGATTATCTAAGGGAAGCAACCATTTCAAAAGTTCTCCACAAGGGTCATGCTCTGCATCCGAAGTTGTCTGCTCGTTTTGTTTCCCGAAAACTTTATCTTCATACTTCTCAAACTGAAGAATCTCCAGCATTGGATCTTTCAAGAAGTCGACACCAACATTTACTTCCAAAAGTACCTGCATCCTTCCAAACAACAAATAGAACACATTGAGCTGATAATTATCTTTCGAAAACGTCAAATCACAAGAAACTAATCAAGAAACCTTTCCCAGATCAATACTGCGCTGAAACATTTTCCAATTTAATTGAATTGAAAGCTCACAAGCAGAAGCAAAAACATATTTTCCAAAATCTTCAACCAAGAAAGTAAAAAGATTTTAGGCAGGGCCTATGTTACGGCCCATTAGTAGATTGCTTATCATCATCAGACCCGAGTTATCCTATTTACTGTATTCGCACAACAAATACATCAAAACATCCACAATAGAACTCTTTTCCTCTATGAGATGGCCAAATCCTCCATCCAATGGAAAACTGGGGGCAATGCTCTTTTGAAGAAAGGGAGTAGGGGGAGTAAAAAATTCAAGAAGCTAAAGAAACAGCTTGAAACATACCACCATGTCGCCATTTGAGAGGGAGTGACATTTCACGGAGTTTCTTGCTACACCACCTGAAACCCTGGCATCAAACTTCCCTTTATCAATAACTGCATTCAAGGAAGTTGCAGATGAGGCCGCTTCTGCACTATCTCCAATAACTGATGCACCACTGGCATTGTCTGGTGCATCTGGACCTCCTCTTTTTGACCAAAGAGGCTCATCAAAGTCAGCGATGCGGACAAAGAAATGTGAGTCCTCAAACTTCTGCATCATAGTTTGAGTTTGCCTTCTGTGATCTTCCATCCTGAGAAGAGACTCGCCAGCACATACATCTTTTTGGGACCGACTTCTCACTATTGTTGAATTATCGTTTGTAGAACCAGAACTACCATCTGAAGCAACTTCTCCTGCTTGATTTATTGTAGTGTCTGCGTCCGAAGTTCCATTTCGATCCCCGGTGCCTTGCACAACAGCATTTTTATTCAATATTGCAGCAACTTTAAATGGCGTGATAATTTCAGTATCCTGTTTCGATGCTGACAAGCAAGCCACGATATGAACCTGTTCACCTACAAGGCAATTTATAAACATCGCAAATTACAATTGGCGTAGAATGGGTATTTAATATTGTTCCGTTGAAAAATTAGCAAGGAAAAGTTTAAATACCAGGGAAAACAAATGAACGGTCCATAGAGCGAAACCACTGCATGTCAGGTGCATCACTCCAATTACTAGGAAGCTCCCCTGCAGAACATCGTGAAGCATTAGAAACAGGGGAAAAAAACATTTCCCAAACCAACCATTAAACGCCAAGAATGTATTGCAAACCAGTAGAAGTAAAATTAATCCAATTGAATTAACATCCAAGAGGAATTAAGAAGCATATATGAAGTGGCAAAATATGTAGAAGTAACCAGAGATAGAAAGACATTGCCATGAGACACAGGGACAAAAGCCTTTGGCAGTAGGTAACAGGATCACCAGCGTATACTCCGCAGCCTCTAAATCTAGAACAGTACAGTGACATTATTCATTGTACTGGCTGGGAATAAGGGTATGAATATGATACCTGGATTAATGCATATTGTGCAAAAGAGACTCGAAGTCATTCCAATACACTTTCAAAGAACAGTGAATGGTTGCATACCTCTTGGTATCGTGATCCATCCTTGATCCTCTGTAACGTCGACATGTTTATCTGTGGAAGAAGTCCAGTCCATCCCTTTTGAAGCCCCAATACCACCATTCTCAATGCCAAACCATTGTGTCTCTTCTTCACGGTCTTTGGTCGTATAGTCCGACTGAGAGCTCTCTTCAGATATTAATCCCTGTAGTGTCGTCACAGGCTTTGATGGAGTGCTTGATTCCTTGTAGGTCTCGGTGACAGCTTGTGGCTGATCTGCTGCAGTTTGTGTAGACCGCAGCAGGAAATGCATCATCCCACCGAGCTCAATCTGACATAATTGATCATTCATACATATAATCGTTTATTCCAATAACAGACAAAAAAAACCAAAACCAAAAAAGAAAATAAACCTACAAGCTAGATAGTATCACAGGAAGCTTATAACTCCGATGCAGTGAACCAATAATAAAACAGCAGAAGCACGACAAACACGACCCCCTTTGAGCAACGGTTGCTCGATCTACCAATATCTTTACCTGGAACTGCTTTGGTTGACAAGCGAATGTCCATTATATGTAAGCCAGTAGTCAAGATCTGTGTGCTTGACTCTACCTATTACATTGCATTCCTCTCATCTATACTTAAAGCAAATATCATATATTGGGTTGTAATGAGCTCATTTTCCCCCATTCGAATATCGGAATCACAGTTCCGCCTTTCGCTTCCTCCGAATTCTTCATGAGCAAAAGCACTGATGTTTCAGCGACTTGCTTCCAATCCAAATCTAACCCCAAATCGACAATGACACCACAATCCAAACCCCATCCAAATCCAGCATTTCAACCCAATCTCACTAACCCACGAATCCAAATCACCAAAAGCCACTAACCCAACATCAGATTCCAGATCAATGAGATACGGTGCATTAGGGCAAACAAGCGAAATTCCCATAAATAAAAAAAAACAGTACCTAATTGGGGACTAACCTTTCTGCTCTCTGGGTCAGCTAGTTTTCCTCATCAAGCCACACAGACACACGCAAGAGGCGACGAATCAGACCCCGAAACAAGCATGAAATGGTGTGATTTCGACACCCAGATGGATTGATTGGGTGGATTCGAAATTTCAATTAGATTCGGTGAATGTGGAGGAGATAATTGTTTTAGGCTTTCGATTGGATTGATGAGGCAGCTTGATTTGAGGAGTGATCAGGGGATTTAGGGTCGCCGGAGATGGGGACGGTGACGGAGATCTGACGCCGGCCGGCGATCGGAGATGATGATGATGATCGCTGAATTTGCTCTTCTTCACTGTGGCTTTGTGTGCTATTTGAGCCCCTTGCAGTCTATGATGCGAAACCAGACACAGTATCAAATCATATTAACCTGGAAAAAGTGTAGCAATAAATTGGTCATATGGTCACGTGGTCGGATTAGGAGATGAACCTATCAAAGTTTGCTACGCTAGGCCAAGATAAATTACAAAATATTATTTTGATCTGAATATTAAAAAATAATTAATTTTATGTCATTTTATTCATATATTTTTCTTTATAACTTGTAAAAATTATATGATGAGTTGTGGGTAGATAGAGTAAAAAAAACAGAGAAAAAAGATTAGATAAAAAAGAAAAATAATATTTGTTTCTTTTCAATTATCATTCGCTTGTATTTTATCTCATTAATTATAGAAATAATCACTTAATCCCTAAATTTTGAAAAAATCTTGATTTCTTCACATGACCCTCTTAAACTATACATTTTTTTTTTTGCATAAAACTCTCTCGAAAGGGACATATATTTATTTTCAAAATTGAAGGAGTTATGTGCAAAATGTAGAAAGTTCAAGAGGGTTATGTGTTATTTTCAAAAAAAATTAAAAATGATAATGATGAATCGTGAATATGATGTGATATAAAGTGGGAATACTAGAAACATTTTAACATCAAAACCTTATCAATATCAGAAATATTACAAATAATATGTTATAATTTATCATGACGGAGAGAGTAACTATTAACGATGGAGAGAGCAGCACATATGAGATATACGACTACATTTTTTATGCAAATTTATTAAAGAAAATTGTTGGCAAGTCTCTGCTCATATTTATAATAAGTAAACATAATCGAATGAAAAATAGTGCTCCTTTTGTGTTATTATATATGTAATATTTTGATTGTTTGTATTATTCAATACATATTTTGAGAAGTTTCGTTTTTCGTTTTAACGATACGACAAAATTACGATCTAGCATCGGCTTTGAAGTACACAATTTATAATATCATATATTTTTCATGAAAAATTTATAAAAAATGATGTTTGATCGTCACACGACGCGAGTTAAATTCACATCGATATGTGCGTATATTCAAAATAAGGGAAATAACATTTAATCCCCCTCAACTTTCATCTAGTTGTACTTTACCATTTGAATTATAAAAATAGCCACTTAACCTCCAACACTTTGAAAAAACCTTGATTTTTGGCACATGATCCTCTAAAAGTATATATTTTTTTTAGCAGAAAATCTCTTTCGAAGAGGAGCATGTGCCTATTTTTAAAATTGAGAGGAGTTATGCACAAAAGGTCTAAAGATGAGAGAACATAATTGAAATATGTAACATTAAACTAACTCGTTTGAATTTAAAATTAAAATATTATGAATTTATTTATCATTTTAGAAAAACCTAAATAGTCTGATTGAGAAACCATACAATATTTTTCAGAAATTGATCAAAGATATTTCACTAAAAATAATTTATTCAAGACTTTAGGTGATTTTTTTATATTTTATGAGATTGCTTACATGTTAAAGTAGAGATCTTGCTTGATATAGTTATTGTTGTGATTAAATGTTTTGATAAATGATATGAGATATAACAATTAATTCTTTTTGTTTAATAAAACTAGAGAGAATTTTTTCAATTTTTTTTTATCAATTAGTCATAATAAGTTTTTTACCAATTAGTTCACAATCATAATCAATGCACGAATCATATCTAATCATATAAGGAAACTTATCTCATTTAAAATCAATTTACAAGATTATAATACTAACTATTCTAATCACAAAAAAAGATATATATATATAAATTTCAATTAAAGGCACAATAATTATAAACAACATCTTCAGAAATCCTAACCAACAACACGTTCGTTCTCGGAACCTACAGTACGTCGTCACCAACAAGGCTTCCAAAACAATGTATTCACAGTCAACGATAAACCAAGTACAGTATATCCCTTTAGTTGACGGTAAAATAATACGTACGTTACCCTCAACAAAATCAAATACAATACATCTTTCATGAAAAATAGTATGTTGTTTATGATAAACAATACGCTTATCAAGGAAGACAAATGCACTTGGAAAGAATCACAGCCGTGTCTTCTTCGGGAGGGTTTCTAGTTGTATGACACTGGAAACCTTGATATCTCTCTCTCCTTAGGATCCTCGTCACACAAATATACACTACAAAAAAAAAAAAAAAAAAAAAAGAAGACAAACTTGAGTCCTCAATGCCATTGGTTATGTGGGATTTAAACACTGAAGCATGACCTACAAGTTGGTGGCTGAACTAAGCAGTCATGTAACGTCCCAAGTTTTTCGATCTTTTTCTAGAAAACTCACGTAGCATTACTGTCGGCAGGATCCTACAAATCCTAACCAAACAATTCAACTTCACCGGATTTAGAATAAGTACTAAATGAAATTACACTTAAAGCATTATCATACTAAGTCCACAAGTTTACTTAAATATTATACAGATACGAGGTGAAATCTTAAAATACTGCCTCAAACATATTTATTATAAACATGATCATAACTTAATCAATATCCATCTTCATTTCTTGTACCTGTAAAGAAGAAAAAGAAAATAGAGAAACAGAAGAAACGCAACACCGTGAGCTATACGAGCTCAGTAACATGCCGGCCCCCTTCTCAGGGGAAGCACAAAAAGAGAAAAAGAAAAAACGGTCTGTCTTGAGACCACAACAAAATCAATCATGCAATAAACATTCATGACAGACCACAAATACCCTCTTATTATCACTGTGACCTTGGCCAAACATGTAAATCCATAACTTTTTCTAAAAACTTAAAGTCCGGGGTCACTCGAAACAGGGGATCAATTTGTAACGACGCCCAAGGGTCTCCTGCAACGAGATACTGATTAGTCGCAACTACTCATCTCTGTACAGTTTAACATGACATCTTTCCCAAGTCACAGTGTAACAACTCAGTAGGATTAACAAACTCGGTGTTTAACCTCACCTCTCATGAAT
>JAOVYX010002191.1:0-12010 GCA_035668315.1 Drosera spatulata
CTGAGTACCAATGGAGTTTCGAACTCTTTTCACTTTCATGATGAGGAAGGCCGGGGACTTTAGGAAGACATGGGTCTTTCTCATCCGGTTTGCTTATTTGTAAGTCACCAACTATTTTCTAAGCTTATTTGCTGTGCAATCAAGAATGAAAGTAGTAAAGAGAGAGTGGACACGGTGTTTATATTGGTTTGTCTCTTGTCTAAAACTATGGAATAAGAGATTTACATTCAGTACCCAATGAGATTTTTGAGAACTTTGCACTATGATTTTCTTTACTAGTACACACCACTCTTCCTCTCCTTCACTAATCCTTCAGATCAATGTCAGTGAGCCCCTGTATCACCAACATCATGGTAACACAGTCCACACCAAATACAACTTGTACCAATCCCCCAAACGTCACCCTAAGTACACTCTGTTCTACGTCGGATTAAGCCTTAGCATCTTTAGTTCCTATCCTCTTCAATTGAAGGGAAATGTCCTATATCTTCTTTAATTTAAGCATAACAAAGTTGAACTCTTTGGTCAGTTCGACCACCTTTTTCTTCTCTTTCTTTAGCTGAGCATTGGCAGTCAACAGCATAGAGTGCAGCTCTGAGATCCTGTTCATATTCTCCAAGCATTTGAGGCAACTTGGAGGTTTTTGTGGCTGTGAATCAGGAGTAGTTACTGAAGGCCCGGGTCTTGCTGTAGCTTGTCTCTTCCAAACACCATCAACTTTGTTAAACATCAACATCCTGAAGTAGCTCTCCCCATACCTATCAGAAATAGTGATCTTGGCCGTGTCTTCTTTCAAATTGGGCACTTCAAAATGCATGAAGACCTTTGTGAGCCAAACACCTATGGAAGCTCATGACTCCTATGAGAAGCCATATATTGCATGTGTTTGATCACAAGAACAGACAAGTTGATAGGTTTCTTATCGATCAACAACTCCATCAAATCATATCCAATACAGTAGCTTTTGTTTTCCTCGAACCTCTAGAATCAAGCACTTAATCATAAAAATGTGAATAAGCTTATTCATATCAAAAAGCTCCGTGGTAGTGACCTTGCTCATAGTTTTCAAGGTCTGATTCTGAGCATACTTCTTCATCAAGGCCATAGGTTCAATCTTATACACCGTGGGCCATGTAAACTTGGCATATACATCATATCCAACAACAGACATATCAAAGATTTCGCCCAACTTCTCAGCAGTTATAAGAAAGGCTTTACTATTGACATTTGTGGTGAGGGAGACCTGGGCCTCATTATATTCCATGTTTTGGTAGAATTCCTTGATAGCCAGTGGATGATAATGAGCTTCATATTCCATTAAACTAGTCCATTCTTGACTCTGAATTGCAGTAGCCATCTCTCCAAGTCTATTACTTCTAAGCCAGGTTAAAGAGATCACCTTTCTAAGCTGAATATCTTTAGAGACAACAGGGATAGGCTTCTCCGCCTTTGCTCTCTTCCTATGTTGAAGCTTTTCTTTTGGTGGATTTGGTAGGTGGTGACTTTGGTTTTGTGGTGATTTGGTGTTTTGTGGTTTGGGATCTGGTGGATCTTTTCAGGACACCTTTTGGTTTGCTTTTTGTGGTGTCAGTGGTTGCTTTTCCTTTGGAAGTATGGGTTGTTGATTCAACAAATGCATCAGGGTCAGCATGGTACTCAGAATCATTACAGAGTACCTCTTCCACAAGCCTCTCAAAGAAGACCTTAGCAACAACTTTCCTTTTTTTCTCTTCAGTAGGAAGGCCTTGGCCTTACTTGGCTAAGTATTCTATTTTCTCAGGTTTTCCTTGAATTGTTGCATCAGTCTCCATTGGTGATTTATTGCATTACGTCTTTGTTTTGTGGTGATTTAGTGTTTTATGGTTTGGGATCTAGTGGACCTTTTGAGGAGACCTTTTGGTTTGTTTTTTTATGGTGGTGGTGGTTGTTTTTGCTTTAGAAGTAGGGGTTGTTGATTCAACAGATGCATCAGGGTCAACATGGTACTCAGAATCATCAGAGAGTATCTGTTTCACAAGCCTCTCAAAGAAGGCTTTGGCAGCAACTTTCTTCTTTTTCTCTTCAGCAAGAAGGCCCAGGCCTTCCTGGGCTAGGTCTTCGATTTTCTCAGGTTCTCCTTGAATCCTTGCATCAGTCTTTATTAGTGTTGGGGATGTAGTTTCTTTTTGTGGTGGTGAGGGATGTTTAGCAGCAAGGTCTTTGAGAACTTCTGTTATAGGATCTGTGTTTTCTTGGTTAGGGTTTTGGTCTTATTTATCACTGTTCAAAGGGTGGGCCTTCTTCTAATCTGTTTCTCTTGAGATGGCTTCGATCTCCTTTTCAGCAACCTTGGTCAGAATCTCCATAGGATCATTTTCTTTGGCAATAGTGGAGTATGTCTCTAACATTGGTGATGATAGTGGTGTTTGAAATTCGTCGCTTTTGGTTTGATCATGAGGGCTCGATATTGCAACCACTCCTTGCTTCACAATATCGGACTCTTTCATGCTTGATTCTGTCTTCTCTAACATCTTTCACTCAGTCGCGTGCTAATCTTTCGGATGTATGGTGGCAAGTGGGTTCAAAGGACTAATCTCTCCCAAGTGCTCATCGATATCAACCGGATTCTCCCTTGTATTTATGAAATGGCTCTTGGCTTTGTGTTGGGATCTGGTTCTGGGACAAGGAGCCATATATAGAGAGTGGTTTGTGATGTTTTGGAGCGATTTTTGGAAGTTGGTTTGTATTTTGGAAACTTATGGTTGCATGTGGCTTTAGGAATATGACAGTTACATATATAAGGCAAATATGAAGAAGGGCTGAGCCTTTGTGATTGTAACAAAATAATGGTCATACAATAATCAATGTCACACCAACTCAACTTAAAATATACCTTTGGCGAACTTATCTTTTCCATTCCAGTGTTTCTTTTCTCGTCATGACTTGACATTTTCTTGAAGACTCAGAATCATCAACCTTCCTGTCTTGACATCAATCAAATGAAAATATATCTATAGAAAATATTTAGTTTTAAACAGAATATCCTCCCAAATCAACTCAACTTCAGAAAGAAAAAGTGATGTAACGATAAAAAGTTAAAATATTTTGATCATGTCTATTTTCTGCCTTATCTTCTTAAATCTTTCTCTCCCTAAAGCTTTGTAAGGACATCAGCCAATTGATTTTTTGTATTACAATGTTCCAAGATTATATTGTCATTTTCTTAGTTATCTTTCAAGAAGTGATATCTAATATCAATATGTTTCGTTCTTGAGTGTTGGACAGGATTTTTGGTGACAAATATAGCACTTGTGTTGTCACATAAGATTCGAACACAACTAAGACCCAGACCATAGTCTCTAAGTTGTTTTATCAAAAATGATTATGCACAATATAATCCAGCAGCTATGTATTCAGCTTCTGTGGTAGAAAGGGCTAGTGAATTCTTTTTGTTTGATGACTAAGAGAATAAACATAGACCTAGAAAATGACATGTACCAGTATAGTACTTTTCCTATCCACTAAATGACCTGCAAAATCAACATCAAAATATCCAAACAAGTAAAAGTTGGTTCCTTTAGGATACCAAAGGCCCAGGCCTTCTGAGACTTTGAGATACCTCATTATTCTTTTGACAGGTTTAATGTGAGATTCCTTAGGATTAGCCTGAAATCTAGCACACAAGCACACATGAACATGATATCAGGTATACAAGCAGTCAAATAGAGTAAGAAATCAATCATATCTCTGTAGATTTTTTGATCTACACCCTTACCTTGAGGATTAGCATCCACCTTACATGCAGTAGATATTGGGGTGTCGAACACCTTGGAATTAGTCATGTCAAAATTTCTTGAGTAGTTCCTTGAGATACTTCTGTTGATGAATGATTGTCCCTTCATTCCCTTGTTTGATTTGAAGTCCAAGGAAGAATGTCATATCTCCCATCATACTCATCTCAAATTCTCCTGTCATGAGCTCAGAGAATTCCTTGCACAAGATCTCATTAATGGCACCAAATATGATATCATCAACATAATCAACAAATCAGATTTTTCATGGTTCTTGATGAATAGAGTTTTATCAACTTGACCCTTAGTAAAATCATGTGACATCAAGAATTCAAAGAGCCTTTCATACCAAGCTCTTGGGGCTTGTTTAAGGCCATAGAGAGATTTGTCCAGTTTAAACACATGATCAGGATATGTTAGATCTTCAAATCCAGGTGATTATTCAACATATACATTCTCTTTTAGATGGCCATTCAAGAAAGCACTTTTCATATCCATTTGATATAACTTAAAGTTCATGTGAGCAACAAATGCAATCAACATCCTAATGGCTTCTAATTTAGTAACAGGTGCAAATGTTTCTTCATAATCAATTCCTTCTTCTTGACTGTGACCTTTGACCACTAAGGTAGCTTTGTTTCTAGTAATTATGCCACTATCATCAAGTTTGTTTCTAAAGACCCGTTTCGTTCCTATGACAAGGTGATTACTAAGTCTAAGTTGAAGATGCCATACTTTACTTCTTTCAAAATGATTCGATTCACCTTACATTGCACACATCTAGTCAGGATCAGTTAGAGCTCCTCATAATCATGAGGTTCTATGTGAGAAAGAAAAGCTGAAAAAGCACAAGTGTTTTGAAGAGAATTTCTTGACCTTATTTGAACACCAGCTTTTAAATCACCAATCACCGTATTTGATGGATGTGAGCCTTTGTATTTCCAGTTTTTGATCACTTGAGGAGTGTTAGAAGGCTGTTGAAGCTCCAGTTCAGGTTCCAAGGCCCGGGTCTTGGTGCCTTTAGATTTCAGGTTTTCTGTTTGATCACCACATTCCTCAGTCTTTGTGTTTCCATCAACTACATCTTGATCTTTTGATGATTCATCGTCTGTTTTAGTTGGTTTGTCCTTGAGCAAGCCAATCTCGAAGTCTTCATCCTGTCATATACCTAGAGTAGCCACTATCCAGAACCATAAGTTGTTCCCTCTCACTCTTTTCTGCAACCATGAAATCAAGGGGTTAGTTTAGGAACCCATCTTAGGTTGGGTCCTTTTGCATAAGCAGAAACAAAAATAGGAGTAAGCAAAACAATGTAGGTGGTTTTTACTTATTTAAGGTTCTTAGTATGATCATTCAGCCTCTTGTCATAGTTTTTAATCAAATGACCATTCAAGCCACTTGTTTTCCTAGTATACTTGTCATCAATGGCAATCTTAGCTTCCAGCAAAGTTATTTTCTTTTCATGCTCATGATTCTCCTTTTGTACATAAAGCAATTTTTGTTCCTTTTTATGCAGCAATTCAGATTCAGTGACCACTTTGGGTTTGACAAAAATTGGTTTTGACTTCAGATTCTCTACCTGAAAAGACTGGGCCTTAGTGGTTTTCGCTAAGACCTCGATTTTCTTCCTATTTTCAATCTAAATTTCATGAAATAACTTGCATCTGCTCATTGTTAGATTCATCTCATCCCTAAGCCTCTCAATTTCAGATTCAAGATTCAACTTTTCATTAATAGCTTTATCAAGATCATTCAAAGCGCTTTCAAACATGATGGCCATATTAGCTTTAGACAACTTGCTTTAATCCTTGGGAAGTGTTTTGATATCAATTACCTCATCATCTGAATATGAAGCATCAGAATCCATTTTAGCCATGAGACAACCTTTGGAGCTTTCTTCATTCTTTGATTCATCATCAGAGTCTTCATTAGAAGTGGAGTTATAAGCATCCCAATTTTCGTAAGTAACAAGCATGGCCTTTTTCCTGTCAATAACAGAGAATTGTATCTTCTTTCCTTTGAAATCGTCATGTTTCAGCATTGGATAATCCTTCTTGAAGTGACTTGTTTTGCCATAATTAAAACAAGGGTTAGAAGTTGATTTAGATAGGAACTTACCACTTACCTTCTTCTTATCATCCTTCTTTTCAAGAAGTTGAAGTATCTTTTGCTCAGGAAGGCTATAGTTTCATCATCACATCCTCCACATGCTTCACAGGTTCTTGGTGACTCAATTGCTTGAAGGGCCAGGCCTTTCATTCTAGTTAACACACCAACTTCATCTTCTTCTTGTTACTTCAGTGTCTTCTCATAGGTGATCAAGGATCCAATCAAATAACTTAAAGGTAGCTTCTTCAAGTCCTTGGCTTCTTGTATGGTAGTGACTTTTGCATTCCAAGCCCTAGGGAGGTTTCTGAAAACTTTTCTCACCAGTTCATTAGGAGTGTATGATTTGCCAAGTGAATCTAGTTCATTGACAGTCTCATTAAACCTGATAAACATCTCTTGATGGTCTCATTGGGGCTCATCTTGAAGTTCTCAAACTGTGAAACCAAAAGATCAATTTGTTGCTCCTTCACTTCACTGATTTCTTCATGTTTCACCTCCAAAGTGTCCCAAATCTCCCTGACAGTCTTGCATATCAAGATTTGCTTGTATTCAGCACCAATCAAGCAACATATGAGAATCTTCCTTGCTCTTGCATTCCTTCCCATCTTCTGAAAGTCTTCAGTAACCCATTCAGCTCTTGATTTCTCAACCATATGTCCATCAGCATCCTTTTTCTCTATCTTCAGTGGTCCATTCTCGATGATCTCCCATAGCTGCCAGTCGTTAGATTGAATGTGGATCTCCATCTTCTCTTTCCAGAAACCATAGTAGGTTCCATAAGACAGTGGTGACCTGTGCTCAGATGCACCCCCCTTTCCAGCATTTGTCAAACTCATCTTTTTCTTCTCATGTAGTTAGTTAAGAAGAACCTGCTCTGATACCAATTGTTTGTTTACAGAGGATACTCAACGGGGGAGACGGGGGGCGGGGAGGAGGGTGAATTGAGTATCAAGGGATTTTCGAACTCTTCACTTTTTTGATGAGGAAGGCTCGACTCTTTAGGAAGGTCTGGGTCTTTCTCACCCTGTTTGTTTGCTTGTAAGTCACCAACTATTTTGTGTGCTTGTTTACTGTGTGTTCAAGAATGAAAACAGTAAAGAGACAATGGACAAAGTGTTTATACTGGTTTATCTCTTGTCTAAAACTATGGAACAAGAGATTTACATACAGTACCCAATGAGATTTTTTAGAACTTTGCAGTATGATCTCCTTTACTAGTACACACCATTCTCCATCTTCTTAACCAATCCTCCAGATCAATGTTAGAGAATCCGTGTATCACCAACACCCTGGTAACACAGTCAACACCATATACAACTTGTATCCATCCCTAGACATCACCCTAAGTACACTCTGTTCTACCTCGGATTAAACCTTAGTACCTCTAATTCCTATCCTCTCTGATAGAACTCTTGTACCCTCAGCTTCAATCCTCTGGAGCAATACCTCGTACTTCTTTGGTCCTTAATCCAATGGAATGTACTCCTTACAACTTGGCACCCTTGTCTTCAACAAGGCTTCAGTCTTCCTCTAGTTCAGTCACCTTGAACCAAGGAAGTCTTCTTGATCAACTCTCCAGTTAATCAACAATAGTAGCTTATGTTAATTAGTGTGAGTCAGCTTCAAAAACTTTTCATATCTACAAATAATTCAAAACTGGCAAAATATTCGAATTTTCCTCAATAAATTGTTAGTCCACATATAAGATATCCAGAATAATCAATGAGGACTTAACAAACTCGGCATAATCACCAAAACTTTTAATGTTTATGACATATATGTATGGAAACCGAGGAAGGCCTGGGCCTTGTTTACGCCTGTCTCAGTTCTGAAACCAACGGGGAAGGCTCAGGTCTTTGTGTTTTTTTCCAACTATCTATATTAGAGATCAATTTGCTCTATCAATGTCATCATCAAAACCTGTGAACTCAACATAATAGATAACTGAGCTCATGAAGAAGGTTTTTGGGATGAAGCAGCTCTGCAATGGCGTCCGCGAGCCACTTGTATTCAGCTTTCGCAGAAGATCGTGCGACATTTTATTGCTTCTAGATTGTCACGAAATGAGATCTGGACCTATATACCCTGGTGGATTTGTGATCAATAGGATTGTCGGCCCAATCAACATCACAAAATGCCTACAAGGAGTGAGAATTAGTGCGTTATAGGCAAACCATGACTATATATACCTTTTAGATAACAAAGAATCTATTTCTTGAGTTGCTAATGCTCATCGCTAGGGGCATGCCTAAATTGACAGGCCTTGTTTACTATAAAATAAACATCAGGTCGGGTTAGCGTCACATATAGGCCACCCACAAGTGAGCGATATAAAGTTGGGTCCTTGAAAGGAAGAGAGGAGGCCGCTTAGGGTATTGCAGGTATTGAAGTTTTTACGGGTTTACAACCAGACATTCCTATATGATGAAGAAGGTCAAGGATGCAGCGTGTTTGTGTGAGGAGCATGCCATCTTTATGGGGGATGGCTTCAATGACAAGAAAATTACACAAGGGAAGGAAGTGGAGAGCTCCTTAAGTAGAGTAGAAATGTTAGTGAAACTACTATTAGTTACAAGGATGTGATCGACATAGATGAGAAAGTATGTGATGACACCCCCGTGATTCCATATGAACAAAGTTGGATCACTACGAGAGTTGTGAAAACCAAGTCGTATTGGGAATTGAATGGATGGAGGTGAATTGTGAGATTTGGTGGATCAAGTCCATGGAAAAAGTGTTGTTAGTTGGTGGGATTTGTTGAGTGATGGGTTGGTCCGAATGAGATAAACTGTGAGCCACGAGGAGAGTGTTGATGAGGTAGGAAGTAGGGCTTGTATGATGGGTGGGGAATGTGATGATGATGGTGGTGGGATGTGGTTTGGTGAAGAAATAGACAATGGGAGTTGTGTTAGATAGGTGATGGTGGGGCCTATTTGAAAATGTGTGTTATTAATGTTAGTAAATATAGGTGCGGTGGTTATGGTTGGGATGAAATGTGTGTAGTAGGGATAATGGGTGCAGCAAGTGTATAGCCGCCATCAAAGCAAATGTCGAATCTCATGAGTTTTGATGATAATAAATAGGTGTGAAATAATTATGTTTTGAGTTTATATGTGTACGTATAGGTGCACATTTAGGTTTAAAGCTTGAAGGATCGCATATAGTCTTGGATTAAGTATGGATAGATCTAAAAATTATTTATATTGTAGACAAAATGATATGAAGATCGTGAATTGAAGCTTGATGCAATAACTAGACTTTTGATTCAAGTGAAGAGCCTTATGGATCAAAATATGCAACTCAAATGGAGAATAAGACCTAGTGGATGCTGAATGGAGATCTACAGTCTAGATTTTTGTATAATGATAACAAGGTACGACATCTTTGTCTTATAGTTTGAACTATTGAGCATTTAGGTTCTAATGAGTTAACATTGAAAATGTTTTCCGAAGAATCGCCTCTTGGATCATGGAAGAACCGACTCTTGTGTTTGTAATCGTTTCTGATGCAAAATACTGATTTTTTAGGCCCATGATTTAAAAGGATATTTTATGTTTTGAGTGATGATTTTCAGTTGGGAAAAGTATCCTTTGACAGAACGTTAAGTAGTGGACGTTTAGGGACAAATCTATTTTGTTTGAACTGTTAGAAAATCCCTAAAACATAGGAAATCATGGTAAATCTATTTTTGACTAAATTTCTTTTGTCTTCCATATTCGTCCACTCTTCCTGATTTGTTTCTAAGAGTTTTACTATTCTGTCCCAAAGGAATTACAACCAGTTGACTTGACACGATAATTTATGTGTGTGTTGTTTTTTTGTTATAATGACTAATTTGCCCTTAGATTTGTATGAGTGGGAGCAGTGAGAAAATAAAAAAATAAGAAAAAATAGTGGGATGAGTTAATATGATATAAAATAAATAATAAGAGTATTTTGTTATTTTTGTAGGGAAAAAATTTCTGAATAGGATAATGTTGTAATTAAGTTGGGTCATCCCAATTTAAAAAGTGTTGTAATTCTTTTAGAACAGAGGGAGCATTATTTAAGAAACATCAAAATGTTCTAAAATATCACCGAATCACATAGAGCCCAAGGAGACTATAGGAGTTGAGTGTTTTCGAAAAAAAAGTTTTCAACTTCAATCATTGGTGATTCAAAAAGATTTGAATGCTTGTTTTATTATGAAGATAATCAACCGAATTCTAACCTTTAGTAATGGTTAATGTTTTTACAGTTTGAACTTGATGTTAAGCTTTGCATGTTCATAGGAAATCGAGTTGTATTATTGAGTTGTTCGACATTGATCACACTTGTAGAGCTATGATTGATTCTTAACCGAAACCAAGGGTTTGTAATGGTTGTTGAGTCAGACTACTAGGGCGTAGTTTGCAAGAGTCATCTAGTCTAGGGTGTAGACATAGGTGATTGTGGTATAGCGTCCTAGTTGAGAGGAACTGCATAGGAAGTCTCGTACCTTGGTGAGCTATGAGTAAGAGAGTAAGGGTGTACTTATAAAACTAATTTTAAATAGTATAATTGTTGTGTGTCATACAATGGACATAACTCCCTAGCCAAGTTGGGGATGAATCACTATACATCTGGAGTCTGGACTCTGGACTCTGGTGTCACTTGCAATTTACATTTCCTACAGCGTTCATTTCTCTTTGATCACTTAGAAATAGAAAAAATCAATGTTGCAAAGTTCAAGAACCGACTCATACAAAGAACTGTTTTTCACGAAGAACTAGTTCATAGTACAATTTAAGTTTCAGTACAACACTTAGCAAGAAATCTAAACAGTTTACATATTCAATTCTCCCTCCCTCTTGAGTATTTCTTGTGATTGGAACTTAACAACGAGCATGTCTAACAATATAAAGACGATGAGATCATTAATCAAGGCAATGATAACCGACATGAGAAGGACTATATCCAAGAAAAACACATCTAGATGAATGATAATCCATTTTATGTTAATTATATGGACGAAGATGTGAAAAACATAGACAACCAAAGGTAAAGAAGGAAGTAATGATCAGGGGGACGATGAAAAACAAGTTGATAAGGAGATATACCATTGGTGGCGGAGGAGAGCAAGAAATTGATAAGATATGAAGTCGTTTCAAAGGCAAAATGCCAATAACCATATGGGACGTTAGAGTGAGGAAGAAGTGTAAAACCTGTTTCAACGATGTGACGATGACGGCGTTAAATGGTGCCTTGTTGTTCACGTGTGCATGGAGTGAAAAGACGATGGGTAATACCATTTTGTTGGAAAAAGGAGTAAAGAGGACGGAACTTGTTGAGTTAAACCCATGATGTGTAAAAATTGAGCGATAGACTAGGCTGAAGAATAGTAAGGTTGAGTTCTACAGAAGGGTTCGAAAGAAGTCAAAGTTCACGTTGTTATTTTTTGTACCATGTCAGCATACTTCTATGCATCAATACCAGAGATCATGGGTTTTTGAAATGGCTCCAGGATGGCATGAAAGTGGCGTTTCAAGAAAGGAGGAGTTCAACAACGGGTAGAAATTTAGGATTGCCTATAAATACAGGGGTAATGCCCAAGATTTCATAACCTTTGAATTGTTGAATCTCCTTTGCTCTGAAAGTCAAGTGCAGTAAGGCTGTAAGTGAACTGGGAAGAAGTCGATAGCCGAAAATCTGAGCCAGCTATTGAAAGTAGAGGTTAAATAGTATTAATGTTCAACAAAAAAGATCAAGAAGTTGTTTCAAGTCGTATAGAGGAGAAGAAAAGTTCTTGGGTTTTGGTTTGTATTGTCATTTACACATATTAAAGTGGCAGTTTGATTGTGGCAAAAAACAATCATACTTAGTGGTATCCTCTTGATATATCACATTGATTATCAAGGAAAGACTGAAATAAGAGATATAGCCATAGTTTGGTTATATTGTCTAACCAGTATAAGAACCTTTGTGTTTTTACATTACTGCTTTCAGTGCATATAATCCTACTGTTAATCAACTTTAACTTAGAACAGAACTAAAAGCAACCAACATTACTGCAGTAAGGTTCCGCTTTACTGCAATAACCTTTGAACAACTCTACTGTCAATCTAATTTTGATTAGATTGTAAGTTTCAAAAAAAAGATATTATTCATTCCCC
>JAOVYX010002192.1:0-12005 GCA_035668315.1 Drosera spatulata
ACACTCGTTATCAACTGATGAATGAGAGCTTACTCCAGTCTTTCCTTGGTGACCAGTATAGTCAATCCAAGAGGTGACTTCTCTATCTTCTTATTTTTGGCTTACAGGACAACCCCTTTACAACTTGTCAAAGGCAAAGAACCTAAACCCTTGCACAGATCCTTCCTTGGACTCTGCTGAAGCTTCATTCTTCATAGCATACTATTGAACTCTCTTCTTCATCTTTCTTCAATTCAGCTCACTTGAGCAGCTTTCGCAATGAATTCATATTTTTTTTGTATGCTCTAATACACTCAATCGTTTTTCATCCCTGCTCCCTGAGCTCATTTGATCCCCTTTTATGAACTAAGGAAATTTGAACCTTTGACAGTACTTGATCAGATGTTGGCAGCCCGTCTGTTAGCAACACATGTGACCCCTTCACTGATGTTGGCAGGTCAGATTTATTCTGATCCTAGTATAGTTTTTGCATACCTCAAATCTTCGATTTGACCAATCCTTTGATCCTTGTCCAACTTTAGCAACCATCTCTATTGCACTCAGTCTGCTGCAACTTAGTCTCGTACAGTACCATTGAGACCTCGTCTGTATCCAATCACTGCTGTAACCTTGTCTGCATTTAGCACTGCTGCAACCCTTTTCTGCATTGCTGTGTTGGCCCTTGTCAACAAGATTGATCCTAGATCCTGAAGCATTTCTAGGTCTTGTTTGCTGTCCTTGTATGTCTTAGCTGCCTTGCTAAAATCTTGTGTGGTGGTATACATCTCGTGGCTCACAATGCTCTCTATCTATGGCCGTTTGCTCTTTCGCATCGAACCTAGACTGCAGAGTACTAAACTGATATTCAGCCTAAGCACACTAACTACATTATGGTTAATACCTCTAAGTTTTGTTCATCGATTTCTATACAAATGGAGGAATTACACATTCCTATTAATCTCTCCCTAAATTAATGATAACAAAACTTCTAATTAAATAGCAAGCTAACTAATTACATTGATAAAAACATAAAACTAGTCCAAGATTACAGTACAGCAAAGGGTTTGTAAATTTTTACCTTTGTTGTTCTCCTCCTTTGCTGCGTTTTGGGGGTTGGCCTTCTGATTATCCTCCGTGCCTCCTTTTCTCCCCTTGGTCTGCTCCCCCTGAGATCCTAAGGGCTTTCTTTGTTTTGCAGACCTTTCTCCTTCTGTTGTAGTTGTGGATTTTCTTTTGAGTTCCTTTTCTATAAACCTAGGCCTTGATGTTTCCTTCCTTTTCTTTGCTGCTTTCTCCCCGTTTTTGTTAGTATCAAGGGCTGCTGTGAGGGCTTCTATGGCAGCTTGAAGAGCTTTCGGTTCTATAGAAGTGGCTTGGTGAGCAACTATGGACTTGGCAGTCTCAAGGTGCAACTTGTTTTCCAACAAATTTAGTCTTCTGTCATTGTTGATAATATGCTCCTTGAGTTGCCTTTGAGTGGTCTGCAGAGAGGTTTACAGTCTGCGTAGATCTGCTGAGTGTTGTCCCCTTAGTTTGTTGAGGTTAGAGGAGATGAGTCTGTACTTTTTGAGAAGACCTTCAGCCATGTAAGAAAGAATGTCATGGAACTCTTTAAAGCACATGTTCCTGGTTTCCTTCTCTGACTCTAGCTCATCTGCAATTGGTGCTAGTCTGTCAAGAAGAACTTTGAATGCATCTTTTGTCCATTGATGCATATTGTATCCTTCCAGATCTAGTTCCCTCAGTGTATATTCCACTGTTGTTTCTGGTGGAGAGGGTTGATGAGATGGAGAAATTTCAGCAGTGATTATTGTTCTGACAGTGGAGGATGGTCTTTCATGTATTGGTGTCACCCTGATATTTTCTAGGGCTTGTCTCAAACTTTTGAAAGCAGTCTGGGGTGTCATGGGGATGTTGGATGTTCCACTGTATAATAGACCTTGTGGAAATCCAATAGATGGTGAATCTGCACTAGCCCAAAAGAGGATATAGGAGTGAATACCAGTTTCAGAGGAGATTCATCCTGGGTGTCCATATGCTTCTGACTTGTGGAGGTGTCACTCATCAGCTGCTTCTTGATTTCTTAAGTGTTACTCTTAAGGGCTGTCGTATGCAGTTCGCCTCTCCTTCAGTGCAGAAGTCATATCAGGTGACTCATCTTCAATTATGACTAGGGTTTGTAGTAGAGTGAGAGAGAGAAAATTTTACTAGGGTTTGTAGTAGAGTGAGAGAGAAAGTCTGAGAAAGTTTAGAGAGAGAGAGAGTAAAAATGTTTTGAGTTGAAAAATTTTACATATTATTATCCATTTGAAAAGCTACCGTTACCAAAAATTGACCGTTGCGTAGTTTCAGTCATTTACTTGACTGTTGCGAAAATTTAGGCAGTCAGTTTTGAAAAATGTTTCTTTCTAGAAATAGAAATGCAGTAGAGTAAATTTAATGCTAGTCTGTATCTTACATGTGTAGTAGGACAGTAGAGCATTTTGGCCAATTTACTCATTCAAGTCAATCATACCCTATTCTCCTCGCAATTGGATAAATTTACTCTCATCAGGAGATTTTGTAAAAATATCTATAATTTATTTTTTTGTTGGTACATATTCCAATTTGATATGACCTTTTTGCACATGATCCCTAATAAAATGGTATCTGACTTCTATGTGCTTGGTCCTTGCATGAAAAACTGGATTTTCTGAAAATGTCATTGCAGACGTGTTGTCACAAAGTATTGGTGTTTTTGAAAATGTTATACCATAGTCTGGACGTTGTGACCTCATCCATAATACTTGTGCAGCATAGCATCCTACAGCTATGTATACTACTTCTATAGTAGAGGTGGGCACTATGGTCTGCTTCTTGCTGAACCATGATATCAATCTTGCACGAAGAAATTGACATGTTCCACTTCTGCTTTTCCTATCAACTCTACAACCTACGAAGTCTGCATCTGAATAGCCTGTTAGTGTAAAATCCGATTTCCTAGGATACCATACACCCAGATCTGAAGTTCCTTTAAGATATCTCAGGATTCTCTTTACTGCAGTGTGATGGGATTCTTTGGGATCAGATTGATATCTAGCACATACGCAGACTGAGTATAGTAGGCCTGGTCTGCTTGCAGTTAGGTATAGAAATGCTTGCAGTTGGGATTCCTTTCCCACTCTCATCCTTGTCAATTTTGACAGCTGAGCTCTGAACACCATACACCACACTTCATTCCTTTGAAATTCATTTAGCTCTTTCTGCATGGCACCAATCCAGTTTGGGTCACTCAGAGCTTCATTAACTGTCTTTGGCTCCATTTCTGATATGAAGCATACAGTCAGGCATTCTTTAGTTGTTGCTCTTCTAGTCTACAATGGTGCATCATTGTCTCCAATGATGTCATCTTGTGTATGTGCCTTGATCCATCTCCTTTTTTCTTGATCAATGGTGATGAGCTCCAGTTGTTTTTGTATTGTGGGCTGTTCTAGCTCTGCTGCAACACTATTCTCTTATGTGTTTGCAGACCGCTCATCCTTTCCTGCAACATTAGAGCTTTTGTCTGTATCCTGTTCATCATCTATGCATGCGCATTCCTCATCAAAAGCATTAGCAGTACGGATGAATATTTCAGATTCATCAAAGAAAACATGAACTGACTCTTCAACTGTTTGTGTTCTCTTGTTATACACCCTCATTGCTTTGCTAGTTGTGGAATATCCTAGAAATGATCCTTCATCTCTCTTAGGATCAAATTTTCCTACATGATGTTTATCATTGTTATGAATATGGCATTTGCATCCAAAAGCATGAAAGTATTTGACAGTTGGTGTCTTTCCTTTCCATAATTCAAAGGGAGTTTTTTTATACAGCTTATGTATAAGACACCTGTTTTGAACATAACATGCAGCCCAGAAGCTTTTGGATAAATCTGCATCAACAAGCATTATTCTGATTGCTTCTATGAATGTCCTATTTTTTCCTTTCTGCTATACCATTTTACTGAGGTGTTCTAGATGCTGAAAAGTTATGTTGAATACCATGATCATCACAATAATTATCAACTCCTGTTTGATCAAATTCAATACCATGATCACTCCTAATTATGACTACCTCAGTACCTTTTTCATTTTGTACTTGTCTTAGAAATCTAGTCAGTAGGCTACAAGTTTCACTCTTTTTATGCAAAAATATTACCCAGGTATATCTTGAGTAGTCATCTACTATAACTAGAGTATATTTTTTTCTACTTAAGCTCTCTACTTCTATTGGAACAAAAAGTTTCATGTGCAACGATTCAAGGACTCTAACTGTTACTGATGAATTTATTGATTTGAAGTTTGATCTAGTCTGTTTGACTACTTTGGTGGTTTTATCTTTTACTTGATAGGAATCATGAGTAAAGGAAACGTCATAATTCTTGTTTCATGATTGACTGATGGATAGCAAGTTATGTTATAATCGTTTAAAATAAAGTACATCTCTAAAGATTAGGGAACCTGTACCGAGGGTTTCATAACCTTTAATTTTATCTGCCTTGTCTCCTCCAAAGATAACTAGTTTTCCTTCTTCTTTCCTATAGTCTTTCAATATGTTATTGTTCCTAGTCATGTGTCCTGAGCATCCACTATCTAAGTACCATGTCCTATCCTGTTGTTCCTGTAATAAAGGGTTAAAAACTTGTGCATGGTACCCACAAGTACGGGTCCTTACTTGTTAGTTTTTGGCACCCACACTTGAATAATTTTCTTGTGTGGGGTCCAATATTCGAATGATTTGTGACCAGGTTTTGCCACAGATATAGCAGCAGATCCTTAGTCTCATTACTCTAGGTGGTCTGCTAGTGCTTTTCCATTCCCTTTGCTGCATTCTGTATGTGCAGATGGGTTTTTGATATGGTCTTCTCCATGCAGTATTGAAAGTATTGTTCCATACTGAGTTATTTGGTGCATACTGAGGTCTGTGTGGCCTCTTGTTGGCCTCTATCTTATGGTTCCAAGTTGTATGCACTTTGTGGTATTTTGCACCAGTTTGTGCTGGTGTTTTGCTCAAGTGCTTAATCCTTTTCAGTTGAACAGTAGAGACTTTACTGCTCTGCTTTCCTTGTTCTGGAGAGGTTTTGCACTTTTATAAATTTTTACAGAGGTTTGTTTTACCTCTTTCTTAATGGTTGTAGTGCCATTATGTACTTTTGAATGCGCAGCATCACTCAACCAATGAGGATTGATCCATGTTTAGCATTTTTCTCAATTTCAGGGTCTTTCCATTCCATGTGTCTACTTCAGATTGCAGCTCATTTTTTCTTTTTGTGAGTGTTTTCATTACTACATTGAGAAGCTTTATCTTCTCATCTGATTCTTTCATCTCGTTTGGGCTACTAACAGGTCATTTGACTTATTATCAATCTCTTCATATGCCAGATTGTAATTCTCTTTGAGTTTTGTAATCAGTTCGAGATTGTCTTCATTTTTCCTTGAAAGGCTAATAAAGTTCTCAGAGGTATCTTGAAGAGCCTCCTTCAATTCCTCTAGAGTGGCATATGAGTTGGAGAAATCAAATACCTTTTGCTTTTCGCCACTTCTTGCCATAAGACGGAGCTGTGCATTTGAGATTGTTTCTTCATCATCTGACTCTATCTCACTCCATGTCTTTGCAGCATAGGCCTTGCCTTTTTGTTTTCTTCCAGAGCTCCCTTTGTTGTATTCTTTCTTGTTTCTTTGTGCAGACGATTCCTGTGTTGGTTGTCTACATTGTGCAGCAAAGTGCCTTGGCTTTCCACAATTGTAGCAGACCTCCTTTTCTGCTTCTTTGACCTTACTTGAGATGTTCTTCTTGACGTTTTTCTTATTGAATAGCTTTCTGAATTTCTTGCCCATTAGTGCAAATTCTTTCGAGATTGCCTGTTCACTTGCATACGAGGCGTCACTACTTTCCTCTTCTGCCATAGATCTCAAAATTTTTTCTTATGCATTGAAGGCCAGAGTTTTTTTCATTCTAGCCTCATCAATTTGCCATTTTTGCTCCACTTCTAGATTACAAGTGTACAACACTCTATATAGCTGTGCCAAGGACATTTTTGCATGATCCCTGGACTCCCTTATTGTTGTGGTGTTTATTCCCCATATTTCACCAAGTGATCTCATAAACTTCATGTTGACTTCTTTGTTATTAAAAGACTTTCCTAAAGTTTTGAAATTGTTGATCAGCACATTGAATCTTTCATAGAAGCTGGTCAGGGTTTCATCAGATCTCATTGACACCCAATCATATTGTTGTATTAGGACATCCTTCTTGTTCTCTCTGATCTCATTTGTTCCTTTATTTCTGAGTAGTAGAGCATCCCATGCTTCTTTTGTAGCGGTGTTGTGAACCAGTATCTCAAACTTTTCATCATCAAGCGCTTTGAAGATTTGATTTCTGGCCCTTCTATCTACCAGCACCAAATCCCAGTCCTCCTTTATCCAGAGGGATTTGGGTTTGTCCACTTCTCTTGAATCATCAAGTGGATCTGGCATCTTTGGCCTGTATGACTCATTTGTGATTATATCATGCATCCTTTCATCTATTGAGTCCAGATGTGCCAGCATTCGCAGCATCCAGTGGTTGAACTTATCAAATAAACATACTGGTGGTTCTCCACTGTTAGGACACTTGGGTAGGTTTAGAGGAGCCATATTTTCTTCACAAAATAAACTGTTTGTAACTTCTTTGTAGAGTTATATCGAAAGAAATGACCTTTTCTTTTCAAAAACTGTTAAGTCTAGAAAGTCTTGCTCTGATATCAATTGTTAGTAACACAGATACAACCTATACGGGGTTGGAGGAGGGTGAATAGGTTGTTTTAAAATTTTCAATAAGATGTAGCACAGTATTCAATCAGAATACACTGATTCTCCTTGAAGACTGCAGGAGGTGTCTATTTCAGAGACTTATGCCATGAAAGCTTGTCTCTTTGTGTTGTTTAATTAATTTCTAATAATTTCTATATGGAAAATAAAGTAATGCAAGACAGGAACATAGGATTTTATACTGGTTTAGACACTCGTTATCAACTGATGAACGAGAGCTTAGTCCAGTCTTCCCTTGGTGACCAGAGTAGTCAATTCAGGAGGTGATTAAATTATCTTCTAGTTTTTGGCTTATAAGATATTCCCTTTACAACTTTATACTTGTCAAAGGCAAAGTACCTAGACCCTTGCATACATCCTTCCTTGGACTCTGTTGCAGCTTTGTTCGTCATAGCATATTATTGAACTCTCTGCTTCCTGTTTCTTCAATTCAACTCACTTGAACAGCTTTCGCAATGAAATCAGTTTTTTTTGTATGCTCTAATACATTCAATGGTTTTTCATCCCTGTTCCCTGAGCTCCTTTGATCCCCTTTTATAGGCCAACGAAATTTGAACCTTTGACTGTACTTGTTCACATGTTGACAACCTGTCTGTTAGCAACACATGTAATCCCTTCACTGATGTTGCCAGATAAAATTTATTCTGATCCTTGTATAGCTTCTCCATACCTCAAATCTTCGATTTGACCAATCCTTTGATCCTTGTCCAACCTTAGCAACCATCTCTACTGCACTCAGTCTACTGCAACTTAGTCTCACTTAGTAAAATTGAGACCTCGTCTGCACCCGATCACTGCTGCTACCTTGTCTACACTTAGCACTGCTGCAACCCTTTTCTGCATTGCTATGTTGGCCCTTGTCAACAAGATTGATCCTAGATCCTGAAACATTTCTAGGTCTTTTGCTCTCCATATATGTCATAACTGCCTTGCTGAAATCTTGTGTAGTGGTCTGTATAACTTCGAATCACCAATTTTCTTGGCTATCTGTTTGGCACTTCAAATCCCCTTTTTTACAAAGGAATTTATCCTCCTTGTGATAAATGACACCATTTCTTCTTTGTCAAAATCCAGATCTGTCATACCATCTTCATCATCATCAGTAGATTTAATAGACACATTCTTGTCTGTCTTCCCAGTCACAGCCTTTAGTGCTATAGGCTTCATTAGTTCTCTAGTTCATATGTAAGTAAGTTACCATAGAACTCTTGTAGAGACATTACAGAGAGATCCTTTGATTCCCTTATTGCAGTGATCTTCGAATCTCAGAAACATGGTAATGATCTGATGAAATTTGAGATTAGATTCCTCAAGATCATAAACCTTTCCATTCATCCTCAGGTGGTTGAGTAGGACATTAAAGCGCTCAAACATCTCACTAAATTCTTCTCCTGGTTTTGCCTTATAAGTCTCATATTGCTGCATAAGAATTGTCATCTTGTTCTTCTTCACATCTTTTGTACCCTGGTTCTTAATAACCAATGAATCCCAAATCTCCTTAGCTGCTGAACGATGTACAACGTGTTCAAAGGGGTCTTCTTCAAGGGCTTGGTAGAGATAATATTTTGCCCTGTTCTCGATTCCCACCATCCTCTTGTCTTCGTCAGACCATTGGTTCTTTGGCTTAGGGATCATTTTTGCTGGATCTTGTGGATCGAATCACAGTGGTTGATAAGGACCATTGAGAATAGTCTCATACAGTTCCTCATCAATAGCATCTATAAATGCCCTCATTCATACCTTCCAATTACCAAATCTCTCGATCTTACACATCGGAGGATGCAAACTCGTGGAGCCGTTAGCCATCATAACAATCAAGTACATAAATGATAACTATGAAAATCAAAAACTCTAACAGAAAGATAAAGGTAGACAGCAATTTTAAGAATTCTAACCAAATCAAGAAATCTAATTGAGTTAAGGATCTTTCACAAGATGCTAATCTTATATGAAGAACCCACTATGATATCAACTGAAAATGTTACAACAATTATAACAAAACGGGCTAGAGGGGGGGTGAATATGCTGATTGATCAGTATTCAATTATGTTATAAAATTTTGAACCAAATGAAGCGGATTAATATAGTTATAGTTCTAACTGACAGTGCTTGATCTGATTTGTTGATTGTCTGAAGAACATAAAAATACAATCAGCAAGAAAAGAAAAATGAACACCAGATATAACGTGGGAAAGCCTAAGTCAGGGAGAAAAACCCGCCGAGCAGCACAACAAATCCACTATTACAAAACGGATTACAAAAAGGTTTCTAGGTTCACCTTTCAACCTCTGAGTTTTCCTGGATCACTCAGCAAACCTTGTTACCACACAAAATCAAGATTACAACTGATCTACAAAGGGTTTTCAGGTTCACCTCACAACCTCTGAGTCTTCTGGGATCACTCAACAAACCGTATCTACAAAGAATGAAAGTATTTGTAAAACTCAGAAATCTACGGAGAATGCATAAATCTCCAAAGATGAAATCCAATCAATCAAAGATGATGATGGATTTCAGAAAATCCCAAATTGTGGAAGTCGCTTTGTTGTGGGAAAAACCAAAAATGGATGGTTCTTGAATCTTTAAGCTTGCAGTTGAGAGAGTATGCACAGAGAAGAACTAGTGAATGAATGATTGAATTCGTTCGTCTCAACAGAATCCTCCTTCAGCCTTTTATAGATCTTGGAAAAAATAAAACGTGTTGTACGATCATTCCAGAATTCTAGTATCTGATGTGTCTTCTCAACAAAGTTTGATGAAGTCTGTTGAACTCGCCTGTTGTAGTGCCAAAGTCTATTACCCTTTATCTGTTTCAGTCTCACAACTGTTGAATTTCTTCAACCCAGAAGTCTGTTATCATAGATAGTAGTTCTCTGATCTATAGGTAAGTATATATCACGAAACTCTGAAACATCGTAGGCACATAACAGACTTTCCACAATGCAGACATAAAGTAAACTACACAATCTTCATATGAACTCTATTCCCTGAGCAATGAAACTCTGATACCTTGAAATCTTCTCAGCCAGTCTAATATTAGAGATATAGAGTCCAATGACAAATAATATGCATAAAATATAAACAAGTATCTTGACAGATCAAATCATAAATGGTGACAGACAAAGTAATCAAAGCATATGTCTGATCAACTTCTCAAACTAGGCATACAGTCTGATTCATCTCTTCATATTTAATCGAAAAACCTTGTCGACACTTCGTCACAACTTTGTCACAACTTCGTCGTATCTTCGCCGAAGTATTCTTGCTCAATCTTTGAAATAAATATTTCAAACTTAATTATGAAAATTATTTGTTTGAAATTATAAAAAAAATAAGGGGGCTAAGGAATATATATATAGGGGGAGGGGAGAGGGTGAAGGCTTCAACCTGGTCGATATGGGTGTAGGTTTTGGCTTTCGCATTCTAAACAACTAAAGGCGCCCTGCGCCTTTCATTGCCCTAAAAGCGCACCCTGTGCCTTCAAATGAGAAAGGTGCAGGGTGCCTTTTCTCACTAGAAAATGAGAAAAGGTTTAGTTTGAGTATTAACTTTTTTGCTATCCTACTTTGAAAATTTTGTTAATAACAGACCCTATGTAAGAAAAAAAAAAAAAAAAAACCTCTTATCCAACACAACAATACTATGGAGTAGGGAGAATATGTTCGCAAATTTTAACACTATTTGTTTTCATCCATTCGCTCTACTGCTAGATCCGTTGCTTGATTGAGCATGAATATCTATCGCAGCAGAGAGGAGAGGCTCTTAGAACTCCGCCTTGTAAACTCTGTCTATTTGGTGATTCTCAAGTAATATAGGATGGGGAAACCCATCGTTCTTAAGCTCGGGACACCCTCAAGCCTTGTGGAAGACTTTGCTTCTTTCCTATGCAACGCCATAAGAAGTAATCCCCCTATTCATCCTCGGATCTGCGAAGCGTTTTGAATATGACCATTTCTTTCAGAACCTTGGAAAACTACTCATCATCGGGGCTTCCGGCTGGTCCTTCTCGATGGGTGGCTCCCGATCTGGCCTTTGAACTCCCAGCTTTCCTTGCCTCAATGACACATCGCTCTTGCCGATATATATTTTCATTGTTTTTGAAAAGACTGAAGAAGAGCGCTCGAATTAGATTATGTCAAATATGGAATATGTCAAAGTGAAATTAAAATTAAAGTGGTGCGTTAAGGAAAAGTATAGAAACTATTAAAAAAAATATTTTGACATATATGGAAACTGTTTACTACTCAGACACTTCAAATCAGAAGAGCAAACTATGACAGCATAGTGGGTCCCAGATTACATGGATGCGACAAAATCAAATGGCCAATACAAGTTGTTCTAATATCGAAGGCTAAAAATTCATTTGGTTAGCAGGGCCGCAAGGTACAATAGCAGAACTCAGTACAGGATAAATAGATTGCGTCACTGTGATAGTTTTGCACTGATTGGATGATTCTGGGGTCATTTTTAGGAGCGTTGGAAGTTGGCTTTGGACACTTTCCGATCAAAATCGATGGCTGGGATCATTTCAAAGTACAAAAGAGACAACGACTAGTGAAACAACCTTGTCAATTAGAGGAGGATGGCAGTAGAGCGTAGTTAGATTCTGATTTTTGAAAAACAAACAAGTGCTGATTGTGCTGTGTTGAAAGAGAAATCAATCTAGTTAAACAAGTGCTATATCAAAGTATTCTCAGAGGCTTACAAACACTTGAAGAAGGTGTCCAGATACGAGGCTAACTGATTTGGTGTAGAAATCCGGAGAGTTCTAGGGAATCACTTTTAGAAAGAAACTTCAGTGCAAGACTGTACCACTTGTGTATTCTGTAAGAAGATTCAGGGTAAACCAAAAACTCCCAACATAGTGAAATACCTCTTAATTGATCGCACTAATCTCTAAGGGAGGAGCGGGTGTATGCTTTAGAGTTTCATTTGAACTTTATTGTCAGAACCACTATAAATCCTTTGTGTATTTTATGTGTCTTACATTCGTACTGATTTTATCTGTGGGCAACTTATCGATCAAAGGTTGAGCAACAGGAATTACTTTCATACAGGAAGATTAGATAAGCATCATATGAGAGTAAGCATATGACTCTACGAAGTCAGCACTCTACTGTCTTCAATAGAGTCAAGACATTGAATTTATAAAGTTCTGAACAAATTCGATTATCCTATTCAACACCATCCCCCTCA
>JAOVYX010002193.1:0-12005 GCA_035668315.1 Drosera spatulata
TACAATTTAGACAATTTAAAGGGAATAAAAACAAACGTTTAGAATAACGAAATGATGTGTGATTTCATACACATCATCCATCTATGCATAATCGCAAGCGAACATTTCTTGGTTCTACACAAAACCAAGGAAACTCCTTATCTAGATGCTTCCAAGCCTCACTATCCGAAATATCAACGCTGTGCTTGGTGGAGTGCCAAGACATCATCTCGGCACTGTTCTTAGTTGCATACAACCGTTGTAGTCTCGGAGTGATCGGGAAATATGTCAATACTTTCAGAGCAACCCATTGCCTCTCAGTTTCTCCTTGTATCAAGATGCCCCATAAACAGAAGATGACTCTAAGCCCAAATCCCTCTTCCAAAACAACATACAGCTATAGGAACACACATCTATCTTCGAAACAGGTAGACGAATGCCCTCATCAGCCTATTAGTCGAGTACAACGTGTTCGTCATCACATTATCTTTCGGGCATATATCCTTCAATAGAGCAGCAATGACATCTGTCCCCCTGTGAGGTATGTAGTACTCACATTTGATGTTCAACAACCTAGACGCGGCCTCTAGTTGAGATAGTTTACAACTAGGATACAACGGCTCCTGTGCTGCATTCAACATGTCAAATAACTCCCTGGAAGCAGGAGACAGATTGTCCTCATCATCATTCCTTTTTCCTACCATGCTCTCGAAGTTAAAAGCCCCAAAACCATCTGTCACTATATTCTCATGGGGATTAACCCCGGACATTCTCGATGACTCATCCACTTCAATCTTACCGTGATAATTTCACCTCCAATATTCATGCAGAAAGCCGGACGTATACAAATGTGTCCGTACGACATCAACCAACTGATAGTCTCTATTCCAACACTTAATACATGGACACTTCAAGTATCCAGAATAGTTAAAGGGTTGATGCTGACTAGCAAAGTGTATGAATGTCGACATTCCGAGCATACTTCTCACTAAAAAATCCGTCGACTAGCAGTTTATACATCCAAGATCTATCATACATCCATCATAAATCCGAATCCATCACTTTCATGAAAATTCGTGACGCATTATTATTTTTATTAATTAAAAAATCACTATAAATACTTAGGAATTTTAGCTACTTACGAATTTTAGCTTTCTTTATTGTCTTTAAAAAAAATAATTGACAAAACCCTTTGACATGAACTACATAGACTATTTTACCTTTCATGAACCCAATTAAACATCGTCCTAATCCAAACCAAATCAACCATCGCCTAAAATAGCCCAAAACTACCATAAACATCGCCCATAAATCGTCAACCAACCAAATAATTAAATCAAAAGAGATATTATTTTTTTAAATGGGTGAACAAAAATTATTATATAAACTACAACTATATTCTTTTTACTCCAAAATCCATAAAATTGAGCTTTTTACTTATTTTTCCAAGATCAAGTTAACGATTAAATTGCCTATTCTAACATTTGCTAAAAAAATATTTTTTTAATAATCAATCCAACTGGTAAATCGTTCAAACCTCATCCAAAAACCATCATCCAACTTCTCTCTCCAAAAATCATCATCAAAATCGACACCCGAACCTGTGTAAAAAATTCACAACCAATTCATCAATCCAATAGGACTCAAACCATCATCCAAGCGCCCAAACCAATCAAGTTAAACAAAATAATCAATAATCAACCCAAACCAATCAACCAACCAAATAATTAGTTATTTTTTAACTAATAAACATCGATATTTTTTTTTCATAATTAATCCGAACTCTAATTTTTTAATCACACTAATTTTTCAAACCCTAAACCAATTCATGAATTAATCCAATCCAAACCATCGCCTAAACAATTGTCATCCTCTCACCATCCTTAAACAATCGCCCCAAACCATCAATACTCCATCAAGCACATCATCCTCAAACAAAAACCTAAGTCAATCAAACCATTTACAAACGACACTACCAACCATTGCCTAAACCAACCATCAACCACACCTACCAAATTAATCACACCAACCATAACCAACACAAATTCATCAACAAACACAACAATCAAAGCAAATCTTAAGTTAATTAATTCAAATTTAAATCAATTTAGAGATTAGGTTAAAAAAATTATACACTTGCGGATCTATGGGTGTGCTTGCGCGATGGTTGCGGGATGGAACCCTTCTCCCTCGTCGGACTTCGCCGGAGTTCGTCGGAGCTCCTCTCGTCGGATTCCTAGCTCCTGGGGATGTGCAACGTTTGTGGGATATGGGGTGGTAGCTGTGTGGCAGTGGCAAATGTGTATGACGGTGGGATGTTCGGCGAGGGAGGTGAGGGTGATACGGAGGCCGAAGGAAGTGGTGATCGTTGGTGGTGGCGGTGGGAAGTGGGTCGCCGACGGTAGGAAGTAGGGGAAATGTGGGAAACGGGGAGGAAGAAGTGAACGAGGACAGGTCTCGTTCTGCTTAGATAATACAACCTAGTGACCGATTCGGTCGTTAGCCATTATTTGCGACCGTTTCGATCGCTAGTTTTGTAATCGATTTTACATTCGGTCGTTAAAGTTTTTTACGACCGTTTCGATCGCTAAAGTTTTTTGTGACCGACATTTTAAAACCGTCGCTAAAGTTTTTTACGACCGACATTTTAAAACGGTCGTAAAAAGACTAATTTTTTGTAGTGTATAGCAAGATAACTTCATCTACTCATTCACAAGTCAAAGATCATAACTAAACTATAGTAAGATACCTTGATCTACAATCCGGTTAGTTGCTACTTGACATGACCAAATATTTTGAATCACTAGGTAGATCAACCTATAATAATATGCAAGTGATCATTTTAGAAGAAATCATAAGTTTATCATGGTATAGTTAATGTATAAAGTCATCTAAGCGATTAATCTAGGTAAAATCATGCATCAACCATTATAAAGGTTCGATCTCTAACAATATTCATCATCATACAAATCTCAATATTTTAGATTCAATAACATCTCATGATCCTTTAACTCAAACTACATCAATCAGTCCTTACGAATAAACTACTCAACCATACTCATGGAGATCATCACAATCATGACCATAGAATGCATCATCATCATCAAATCAAAGATATTGAAAGGATAGAAGACAATACAACGATGAAAAATCAAGATCGTCCAATGATTAAGATCTGTAGCAATATCTAACAATAGAAGCGCATAAAAACAAGTTCCAATTAAAACTATGAAAGAACATATGAAAAGTGACCCAAATCTAAGGACGCCGGCCGTCAAAGGCTGACGAAAATATCTCTTAAATACGACCACGAAAGGTCCATATTTATAGGAAAATTAAGAACCCTTGATAATTTTGTAAAAATCTTGTTGAAATCTTCCTGATAAGTTGTATCATGACCGTGACCCAGTCCGTCACGATCGTGACCATCGTGCCGAGATCGTTAGAACGTTTCTGGTCTTTGTCACGATAGTGACCAAGCTTGTGACGGTCGTGACCATACTTAAAAAGCTCTCAGGATAGGTATCTACCTTGGCCACAGTTGTGACGAAGGGCGTCACGATCGTGACCAACCTTGAAATAGTAAAAAATGCCATTTTTTCACTCCGAACTCCGTCTAGATCAATGGTATATCTTATGTAGTCCTTATATCATCATAAACACTTCAAATGACATCATCTGCACCTTCAAAATTACCTCGAATCTTCATTTATCCGTCGTTCAACTTTTATGGTTCATCTACGCTCAAAATAGCCTCAAAAAAACAATTTATATCCAAAACAGCTCCAAACGTCTTTTAACATCGAAGTCATCATCTTATGCACGTGAGCATCTCCATAAATCATCGAAATCATCATCAACGATCATCAAATTGTCATACTTTATCACAATTACTTTTTTCATCATTTCACGAATCAACAAAAGTCGCTCATCTCGATTAAATATACATTGAAAACATGCAAACAGCAGTACCAATGCTCCAAAAGCAAAACTAAACTAAAAACATGTATGTTGAGTTTATATGTTTTGATGATGATATTAATTGAGCAAATTGATCTTTAATATAGATTGTTAAAAAAACATAGAAAGACCTGAACCTTCCCCGTTGGTATAAGAATTGAGATATATGTAAGGCCTAACCTTCCCCAGTTTTCATAGATATCACATAAACATGAAAAGTCCTTATTTTGATGATTATGCTCAGTTTGTTAAGTCCTTATTGTTTATTCTGAATATTTTATTTATGGACTAACAATATATTGAGCGAAATTCAAAGATTTTGCTACAAAAACCTATTTTGGATTGTTTTGAAGGTGTGGAAATTTTCGGAGGCCTAAGCATGGAAAGAAGATTTGATTACAGTCCAAACGAAGATGGAGATCCAAATTTGTTGATTTCTGAAGTTCTATAAAAGGAAGATCATCATTATGAAGTAGAGACATCGAGTACCAGAACAACTTTGACATCATATTACTTTCAAAAAACCAAGAGCCAATTTTCCATCCATTGAAGTTCAATCCAGCTTTACAAACATCCACAAGTCAAAGACGACAATCCCTTGATGTTTTGGAGCTGACACACAACAACCACGTAAAGCTGCTGCCAGTGGTTGATAGGAGAGCTGATCAAGAAGATTTTCTTGATTCAAGGTGGCCGAAACAGAGAAAGACCCATGCCTTGTTGAAGATAAGGGTGACATTGCAAGGACTATAATCCATGAGACTAAAGATCAGAGAAGTACTAGGTGTTGCTATAGAGAATTAGAGCTCAGGATACAAGAGTTCTATCCGGATCGATAGAAAGTAGAAGTGGTATGGCTTAATTTAGGGTGTACTTAGGGTGACTTCTGGGGAATTGTCACAAGTTGTAATTGCTGTTGACTGTGTTACCAGGATGTTGATAATACAGGGATTCTCTGACATTGATCTGGAGGATTGATGAAGGAGAATGAAAATGGTATGTACTTGTGAAGGAGATCATAGTACAAAGTTTTCAAAAATCCTACTGGGTACTGGATATAAATCTCTTGGTCCATAATTTTGGGTAAGAGTTGAACTAGTATAAACACTCTCATTTTATTGCTTTTATTCTTGAACAAATCAGCAAACAATCATACAAAATAATTGGTGGCTCACAAAGAAGCTAACAGGTTTAGAAAAATTCAGGCTTTCCTGAAGACCTGAGCCTTCCTGATCAAAAAAGTGAAAAAGAGTTCAAAAATCCTTTGATACTCAATTCACTTGCTCTTGAATATCCTGTGCAAACCAACAATGTAGAAAACAACATTAAACATGGTAACCAAAGAAAATTAACTCTGAATATCTTATGTATATTCATACTCATTAATATATCTTAAAGGTTGGATCCTTTTAGAGGCAAGACATGATTCATTTCTAAACGTTTATTAGAAGGGAATAATTCTGTAATAGGATACTTGACTCGATTTCTTCATATTTTCAAGTTTTGAGTTCATTGGTAACTTGAAAGAAATCAACTTTTCTACTAATGGACGACAAGATAGGACAAGCAATTCACGGGCATGACTTTTGTTTTCTAGCGTATTTGGACCAATCTTGCTCGATAGAAGGTGTATTTCATTTATCTGCCACGTCATTCTCTGTAACGCGACGGGCCAACACATCATCAATAAATGTATAGCATGACGGGCCATGGCATCATATCTAGACCTATAGTGGTTCGGGCCAAAGCATCATCTTCTTTGTTTCTGAATAGGAATATGCGTTTCTAAATAGCAATTGTGTTGACAATGGTGTGTGCTGGATCAGGAAAGAACCCAAACTTCAACTGAACTGGTAAACGAGCAGTTCTGAATTAAATCGTGCGCAATTTCTGAATCTAGTCGTTCTTTGTTTTAGGACTTCTGTGAATTATGTTCTCTGATATGTACGATTCAACACAGTATATACAGTAGTTCTCGTTTGTGTGAAATCTATGAAATAGGTTTTGGCATACTTCAATCAGCTAGGAGTTTCCAGTAATTCTGGATACCTCGACTTTCGTTTTAATCTTAGTAAATTGTCACAAGGATGAGAACATGAATCTTAATAGGTAAGGAATACAAGAATTTCTACACCATGAAACCAAAAAAATTCCATTCTCACGGGAAAAGGCAAATAAAGCATAGTGGATTCACTTTAGCTTGGGCACAATTCTCACATTACCTTTTCAAAAGGAATCAAATACATATCAATGGCAATCTAAAGCGAAAGCTGGTTTGAAAAACAAATAGCATCGAACAAAGACAACTTTGCACAAGAATAAACCAGGAAAACAAAGATGTACAGGTTCAGCAACACGGTGATCGGATTCCTAAACCTCTTCACAATCCTTCTATCCATCCCCATCATCGGGGCAGGACTATGGATGGCGAGGAGCAGTACCACATGCTCAAGCTTCCTCCAGACGCCGCTCATGGCAGTTGGGTTCGTAGTCCTAATCATCTCCCTAGCAGGGTTCATTGGCGCGTGCTTTCACGTGGCTTGGGCGCTGTGGTTCTACCTGGTGGTGATGCTGTTCCTCGTGGCAGCGCTTCTTGGGATCACTATATTTGGGTTCGTGGTGACGAGCCAGGGTGGTGGGGTCCTGGTGACTGGGAGGGTGTATAGGGAGTACCATCTTGGGGAGTACTCGCCGTGGTTGAGGAGCAAGGTCGAGGATGAACGGACTTGGAGGACGATCAGGGGATGCATCTTGGGGTCTAAGACTTGTGCTAGGCTTGCAAATTGGACTCCTGTTGATTATCTGAGGAATGATTTGAGTCCTGTTCAGGTCATTACCATCTTTGCCTTTGCTGCTGCTTCATTTTTCCTTGCGTAACTAGACGTCAAGTATCCCAAACGCCATAGATTTTTGGAAGAAGCACATAGCTCGGGTTTACCAACTAAGCTGTATCAAGTATAAAAAATCCTCAAATCATAGAAAATTTATATATCTGGTTGAAATTTCTAGACCGGTTTGTGTTCCTGTCATTCTTATAGGGAGTTTTAGCTAGGGGGCAGCGAAGCAGTCATTTACGTACAGGATGAGGAAACATACAGGATTACCATACTCAAGCTCGGATATGAATGCGATGAGAGATTTTGATTCTGTCTTTAATTCTCAATAGTTAATTCCTTCTGATTTGGTGTTAAACTTTAACTCATGTCTCAGATCTTGCTCAATTTTCACGGGACCAATTCCAAATGTCGTCTCGCACCTTTCACCATGTATGGTCTTAGATTATGATTCTGAAACTCAACCATCATTGCCTTGCTTCTGTTTCGAATAAGCAGGTCGAATAACACCTCTGACCTATATTCTACATTACAAATTTTAATTCCGATGTATCATTCACATGTACTACGATTGATCATTGATAAATCTAATACATTAGTCACATGAATCTTTTCTCACTTATAGTGTAGACTGTCTAATTCTGAAAATCACATCTGGTCTATAATTAAACAAGTGATCCAAAGGCCCACTCTATGATGCAGTCAGGATGCTGCAAGCCACCAACTGCGTGCAACTATGCAGAGCAGGCAACATTGGTGGCACAGGACAGCGATTGTTACAAGTGGAGCAACGAGGAGGGTGTATTGTGCTATGACTGCGACTCCTGCAAGGCCGGGGTACTGGAGACAATGCGACAAGACTGGAAGAAGCTGTCAGTGCTCCTCATCGTCATGGTGGTTCTGCTAATAGGAATCTACTCCATTGGATGCTGTGCATACCACAACACAAAGAGAGCAGAGACGGATCATCCGTATGGGGAGAATCGCATGACCAAGATCCTCCCTCGCTGGGACTTTTACTGGTCAGTTATCACGCCTTATCCCTCAAACTAAATGATATTTTATGTTTTCTAGTTTGACGTGGTTAGTGATTATTTAGCGCCATTTGGAATTATAGTCACTAAAGTTTTGAACTAAACATGGTTTGATGATGAAAAAAAATAAAAAAAATGAAGGAGTAAGTATCATGCCTTGTGTCCCACTAACTGGCGCATGGACTTTCCCCGTACTTGGTGACTAAATACAGAACCAAATGTCTCGCTTTGGTGGCCTCGTAGGCAGCTAATTAGTATGACTAATACTACGCTGGCAAATTGCTTCCGTTAAAATGGACTTCGGTAATTAAAAGTAGTCTCCGCCTGTAAATTTTTTAGATCGTTAAACCTGTTGAACTATCTGGATGCTGAAAGCCACTGTAGAAGAGGTCCTGAACTTGACACATGATTAAACGGTTTATGATCTCGAGCACAATAAACCTTCTTCATTTTGTAATATTGATACCACAGAAGTTAAGTTTGATGCTTCCACCAGCATGACTAATTTATCTTAGTCGTATACTTTCTCGTTCATTCATGTATCAATTTGTTCTTGTTTTGCTGTTCATAGGTGGAGATGGCTGCGTGGTAAAAGGGAGGAGCTTTGGTAAAAGGACTCGGCATTAGCAAGTGAAACTTTCTTCGCACGATCAGATGCTGATCCTGATCTTTCATTTTCTGTTGTGTCGTCTCTACCAGCAGTTATCAATAGTGTACATAAACAAGCTTGAATAGGCGTTGCCTTCATGTAAACAACGGACAAACAATTGATGGTGTTGGTTGCTGTTTGGTTTCAGAAATGAATAGCCATAGGCGGAAGGTGTAATGTAAACTGTTCTGCGATTCTCCTCGCTGTTTGCTGAATTTCTTGCAGCAAGTAAAAGAACTTGTTTGATTAATGAAAACCTGTACAAATCGCCTACGTTGACGACAAAAATCACCTGGCCAATCTGCTTAATTATAGTAAAAGAGTTGGACCTGGGATCTACATGATTTGTTGCTGTAATATCCCAACCCATGTATGTGCCTAAACTTAAATATATTTTTCTTAAAATTATCTATTTATACTCCTCTGTTTCAAACTATAGGAAACGGTTTGACACGACACACGAATTTTTATGTGTGCTGAATTTGTGTGGATTTTGATGAAGAAAGGATATTTTTTTGGTGAGAGAAGATAGTTAGTGTATTGTAACTGATAATAATTGTTGTGGTATTTTTTATATGAAAAGGTTACTAAATATGGTATGTTGCATATATTTTTTGGGACGGTCCAAATAGACAAGTGTTGTTTATATTATGGAGCGGAGGGGGTATTTTTTTATTTTTTTTACAAGCCTTGATATATTAAATATCTTTAAGCCCTTATTTTTTTTATCTTTAAAGTTGATTTTAGATATAAGAAAAAAAAAAAAAGCAAATCAAAATTCTGAAACTGAATCTCCGTGCGCTTAACTCCCCCCTCTCTTTATTCAGTTTCTAACCTATCAGTCTCCATCGCAAAAGAAATTCCACTTCATCACGCATAGAAGAACTATTAGGTTTTCTTATTGGCAATTTTAATTTGTTTCCGCGTCAAAGTTAGTACTTTGATCTTGATCGATTCTCTTCTCTCTAATTACTTTTTTTAAAAAAGTATTTGTCAATAAGAAATCTGCGTTTGTATGCTTCCCTCATACTCAGTCATGGTGTTTTGGTGATGGTCGATGAGTTATGATTTAAGACGGATCAATTTGGGGTTGAAGTTCAATTGAGAGTATGAAAACTCTCAGTTGTCATTGCCTTCTTATATTGTCTACCACCTTTCTTTGATGTTTGTAGCCAGTATCTGTCCTTTTCTTTTGTATGCCATTTGATCCTCGTGCTATTGATGCGTGCTGTCGTTTACACATCAAATTAATATTTATGAACACTCATTTTCACTATATAATATAGAATTAATGCAATAGTAGAAGTAAGGATCGAACCCACAAGGAAATCGTAAATGTCCAACTAAAGTAACTTAAAACAATAACTATTCTAGGTTTGGGGGGAGGAGGGTGTGTTTAAAATAGTGATAACTAAACTAATTATTCAGAAATAGATAAAAGTAAGGTAGATAGTAGGGTGGATTGCTTAGACTAAGAGAAATGTAGAGATAATGGTTGAGTCATTTTGAATCACTGAGATCAATCATTGATGTTTATAGGTCTTAGATGTAATGATTAATGTGGAATGTTTGTAGTAAGTATTGGCTTAACTCACTACGTTCATTGGCTTCTAACTTCCAATTAGCTTAGATAGTTAAATTAACTCAAGAGATCTAAATCAATTCAATTAGCTCGAATTTGATTTAAAACTCAAGAGTTGAATCATAACATGGAATTTAACATTCATAATAATCATAGCAATTAGCTTAAACTAATCATGTTACATGCATTTGAAACCATTGATTGTATATGATAATTAGCTTAAATCATATTATATCAACTACCTACTGAACTAAACCATTTAGCATGATTTATAGCTTTAACATACATATTTTAGGTGATCAATCTAGCATACACATGTTATATGATGATTCTAACAGGTTTAATGCAACAATCCTTTATTAAGCACCTGTGGTTTGTGTTAAATACTCAACATCTCATGATCTAATGACTTCAAAACTCATCAACATATCCCTACTATGAATCTACTCACACATAATCATGCAATAAAACATGGAATTAAGCAAGGTAACGTAAACAATCATTCTGATCAGTTTGATAACTAAAGAACGAGTGTTTTACAGTGCACGTAGCGTTCCAAATCAAAGTCCAGTGGGTTCCTATGTGTTGCGGATCAAGACTTCGTCAATTCCTTCTCCAAAACCCGTCTTTCTTGCATCTCTCGTCCTCTCGATCGTCTCTGCCTCCCTGAGCATCTCCCCTTCTGTTCTCTACTTGGAATAACCCTAGGATGAGTATTTATAGACGAGGATTTCCAACCAGATCGATCCGATGGCTGAAACTCATCATTTTGCATCTGGAGATTCGTCGCGGCCGCGACCAGGCCTGTCGCGCTCGCGACACCATTAAAATCTGGAATTTCTGAAAAAACATTCGTCGCGCCCGCGACTGTGCCCGCTAAATTTTTCTTTGTACAAAACAGCATTTTCATAAGCATCACGACGAATCTCATCCAGTTCCGAGATTTGAAGTTTTCTCATATTCACACAGTCTCCGTATTTCGCATTCAACTCTTTAATAGCCCGCCATGCCTTATGTTCAATTTCCACCGGTAGGTGGCATGCTTTTCCGTACACCACTCTGTACGGAGACATTCCAATTGGAGTTGTATGCAGTACGATAAGCCCAAAGAGCGTCATTCAGCTTATCGCTCCAATCCTTCCTCTTTGGATTAACAATTTTTTCTAGGATCCTTTTAATTTCACGATTGGACACTTCAGCTTGTCCGCTCGTCTGTGGGTGATAGACAGTTGAGATCTTATGATTAACATGGTATTTTTTAAACAGGGAGTCCATAACCTTGTTGTAAAAGTGGGTTCCTTGATCGCTTATGACGACCCTAGGTATGCCAAATCTATTAAAAATAAAATTTTAACAAACTCAACCACCACCTTGGCGTTATCAGTTCGTGTAGGTATGGCCTCTACCCATTTAGAGACGTAATCTGCTGCTAGCAATATGTAAAAGTGATCTTTAGAGTTTGGAAATGGTCCCATAAAGTCTATACCCAAAATGTAAAAAATTTCACATGTTTTTGAGGCATTTGATCTCTCTTTGAAATATTGCCAGAATTTTGACATTGCTCAAAGCGTTTTGCATACTCTATACATCTTTTTTTAAAGATGGTCAGAAAAATCCACAAGATAAGATCTTATGAGCTGTTCGTCTCACTCCGAAATGACCTCCACAATCATAGGAGTGGCAGTGCTTCAACACTGACTTGATCTCATGGTCATGAATGCATCTTCTTATCACTCCATCTACACAATATTTAAGCAGAATTGGATCTTCCCACGAGTAATACTTCGCATCACTTTTAATATTGTCTCTATGATGCCTTGGAAGATCACTTGATAATTTTCTGATCACCAGAAAATTTACAAGGTCAGCATACCAGGGTACATAACCATAAAGATGATATAAATGCTCATCAGGAAACGATTCTGATATCCGAATTGACTCATCCTGAGTTATAATTCTCGATAAGT
>JAOVYX010002194.1:0-12005 GCA_035668315.1 Drosera spatulata
CCTGCCGCCCCTGCCCGAGCCTCGCCTGCTTTGCCCGGCCACGGGTGGGCCGGATCCGGCCGGTGCCGACGTGCCCCGCCCCGCCGCCTGAAGTCTCCCTGAAATGCTCTGTGGGAAATGAAAAGAAAAGGGGATTTACCCCCTTGCATATAAATTAGGATTATGTACACTTATTGTGTACATAAAATATTAATATTAACATTTAAATATGTTACAAGGGTATTTATAATATTTATTTTATTATAGGTACACCTGATACGCAGCAAGGGAATTAGCTTGGGGAATATTGAAGAACTTTTCTGATTTATAAAATGACAAGATAACACACATCGTTACCTTATATTTTATAAATATGCATGAATGATTTAATTCTGTGAACGCCTAGATTATCTGATTAAATTAAAATAAAATCTGAATGTATGCATGATTGCTTGCCTGTCTGAAATTTAATATTCTCCTGCGTGATTTGATTCACATGAAATATGGTAACGATGTAAAATTAGAACATTTATAGATTGTTATAAATATTTTTATACATGTCCTGTTTCCTGTTGGGGGACTCCTGTGTGCTAATGATTCTAATAATATAACGAAATTAAATTATGAAATGTTACAAAATTTCTTGAATTGAATGGAGTTAACTACGGGTTAATTCGAAACATGTAACGCCATGGTAGTCGCCTGCTATACATGGAATTAATAATTTAATTTCATATCACATGCCTGAGCAACCTGAATCCTGATCCTGATGCAATTTCCTGAAATTAACAATGGCTGGGAGAGTTACGGTTACATGACTAGCTAGGGAGGGACTGAATATCCCTTTCGCGTGCACGCAGCGGCAACGAGTGTTGGCCGTGTCTGGTTAAAATTAACCATCCTGGGTCTACTGTAGAGACCAAAACTCTTGTTGAATAGTTTCTAGTACGGCCATACTAGGGAACTATGTTAAATTCCCGAAGGTAACTCCTTCCATGTCATCAACCTGTAAAAGACACGAAGATTAACACGACATGACATGTAATACAAGGAACAAGGCTTGACCTGATCAACTTAAAGTGTTGTTGATATTACTGCTATCCTGTACGTACGTGAATATAAGTATTATCCTGTTTGGCATATGATTGCTCGGTGTTGTTTGTATTGCATCCTGTTCGTGCATGGGAAACACATGATATTATGAGCATGTCGGATCCCTGAAATGGGCATGTATCCTATGTTACTGGGCTTCCAAACTCACGGTTACGTGTTTGTTTCAGGTATTGAGCGATCGTGGGATGAATAGTCATACAGCGACCTGAATAGATTTGGACTATAGAAACGCTTCCTTACATTTCTGGATATTTGAATTTCTTGTAATAAAGTACAATGTAAGTTGGATATTTCTTGATTTCCTATGTTTTTGGTACTTAAACCCCCTGTAATCTTGTCGCCTTGTTTCGAATGGACTTTGGAGCGGCGGTAACGCCACATGTCAAGCAGCTATTGGACATGAAATCTTCGAACACATAATGTAACGAGTGACGCTATATCAAACACATAAATATAATGAATAGATAACATAGGATACAAATAATGAATAACAGACGTTAACGTTATAACGTTAAGAATATTACGCGTTAGAGATACCCATTTTAATCCGAGAAAATTTATATTATTAAAAAGAATACGATGTTAATATTTTTGGGATAATTAAATCAACACGAATTAATTAACGAAAGACAAATATTACGAAACTGAGATAAATACAGACTGATGAAAATATAACGAGGGACCGATAATTTCCCTCACCTTTCTCCCCGCCATCTCCCTTTCCTATTCACCAAACCAACATGACCAACCTCATGCATCGGCCACCTTCACCACGCACGTCATCACCAACACTATCACCACCGAGTCGAAACCGGCTTCCTCCACGCAAACACCATTTCACCACCGCGCCATCCACCTTTGACCGCCAACACCACAACATCGCTCTCCCTAAACAGCCCGAAGATGAACTAGGGAGCTAGAACGGCTGCGCAACCATCTCAACTTCGTCTCACTTCCCTTCCCACGTCATTATCCCTCGCCATGATCGTCAATCCGTGAAACACCACAAAACCCATGCAACCACCACCTTACTGAGCCTCCAACGACCCCTAAGAACACCTCGAGAAGACTAAGAAGCAACCATGCAGCCCTCGTGAATTATCCTTGGAGTTTCGACGCACTAACTTAACACAACGGTTTTTCGAAAAACCAATGTTTCCGACGACATTCTCCAGCCACCAGCGTGTCCAAAGGGATAGTGTTAGAAAGACAGTGAGGATTGGGTGCCTTGGGTTTCGAGATTGGACATAAACAAGCTTAAAACACCTTAACAAAGCTTTATCGGCGGACTTCCGGCCAAGGTCCGATGGCTGGTGATGACGGAGTGTGGTAGAGCAAGGTGAAGTACTTTGGTGACATCGGGTGCCTTGGGTGTTGAAGTTGGAATGAAAACGAGCCTTAAAACACCTTGTTGAAGTTTTCCGACGATAATCCGACCACCGGCAGTGGTAGCGACGGGGACAGACCGTGACGAAGGTCGGACGGCGGGGTGATGACCTTGGGTGACAAAGGTTCTAAGGTTTCTTTAATCCTAAGTCAATTAGGGTTAAACACGCTTCATGGATAACCTAACCCCTCTCGATTCGTCTCATGCCTAATATTTCATCAATATAATGTGATATGATGATTATGATGAAGAGGGTATCGTCAAGAGGACGATGATATTCTTGTTTGCTTGGTTGATGTGTTAAGATGATAACGGAACTATGATTTCAATAATATAAGCATGGGTGCATGCATTAGGTTATGAGACACTATTGAATACTAATCATGACCTCAAAATGCTATGGGTGTATTTCATTACATATATGTATGCTTGATGTGGTGATATGATGAATTATACTTGATCACGGGGTTTATATACTAAAAGGATACTAAATATACCATGGGGGGATCGGATTGTAAAAACAAGCCTTGACCTTAGGATCAAGATCGGGGATGATTGTTTTGCATGTTTGATATGTGATGTGGGGTATTGGGGTTGAAATGGGTTAGAATACGCACCATTATAACATCTATACCCTCTTGGGAAATAAACGAGAACGACCCCTAAATGCTTAAATAAAAAGGACACGAGAACGTATGGCTTGGTTTCATTATCTTGGTGATATGAACTAACGATAGACGAATAAAACAATATATATATGTATCCCTGAGTTGTGAAGGTCGAGCATTGCGCGTCCCTTCTTGGATCCGTTGGATCGTTGGTCGTTCTGCTTGAAAATGTTATGAAGGTTGAGCATGGCATCCCTTTCTGAGTCTGGTGTGACCATTTTTTTTTTTTACATCCTTTGGAATTGTCATGAAGAAGGTCGAATTTGGTTTTCCTTCTTGGATCCATTTGGGATCATTCATTGGTTCTGTAATTAAGCCTGGGTGGCTGTGAAAACGTTATTACTTGAGTCATCGTCATGGGTGAGAAAACTAGATAGGGAGTGTTGGGCATCCCCCATTCTCCTAGCATGCATGCAGCGGCTTCGACGCCATTGTGGCAGGACCACGGGCAACTCTCTTCAGGGAGTCCCAAATCATCTCAATGCAGGTACATGGTCTCATTGAATGCGCATATAAGGTGCAAGGCGACGCAAGAAATATGCAGGTGTGGAAACATATGGGTAGCCCGGCTGACGCTTGACAAACTATCTCTGTACTCTGAGTCTGTCATGTCTTTGGAGTTGTGTTTCGAGTCGAGTCGTGGACTTGGGGTAATAAGAATAAAAAAACAAAAAGGATATGAAGACGTATAAATGCAAGTATTATTTGATTTGGCGCCCATATTTTATATAAGTTATGAAAATATTTTACTGGGACTCAACGATTCGCCATAGTCGGGAGAGTGTCCTACAAACGAAACTCATACACTCTAGGTTATTGAGTTTTATACTCACGGGTTATGCATTCCGTTTGTAGGTAACCAATAGGTTGGTGATAGTGTCCAATAGAGTGAGGATTGCATACATTTAGCTACCTCACGTACTTATGCGAATAATGTAACATAAACCTATCTTTGGCTCATTAGAGCATCTCAACATGTAATATGAGAACTTGTAATAAGTTCATCATTGTATCTTGTGAGCAAGCGTGTATTCTATACTCACACTTATGGAATAAAGTTAGAGTATGATCTAATGTTAATGTACAGATATTTTCTTGACTTTCTATACCTCTAAATCCATCCGGGTTACTTGGTCTTGTCACGGATTATGTCCGTGACGGTATAACGCCCACGCATCGCCAAGACGTGGAAGTCGGGACATTACAGTTGCACATGGGACAAATTATTCTAAGTCACCATCACACTCTATAGTTTACTACCATATTTTGATCAAATAGTAAATACAAACATCCGTACAGCGCACGGGTCTGCAAACTAGTGGAAATAAAAACAAAAAGGATGGCATTGTTGTAATAACATGGAAAATGATGAAAAAAAGTTGGAAATCCACTATTTATTGAACTTTTGCTACATTATAAGAGAATTACGGTTTTAAACATAAAAATCAAAACAATTACAACAATCAACCAAGAAATGCCAAAAAAACATAACACCGTCGTAAACTCATACGCATCAAGAGTTTAGATGATTAACACACAAAATACTATTCTTAGCCCTATGCTTCAACTATCAAATTCATACATGCTTATTTTGTATACTCTCTTGTATACAAAACTTACAAAAATTGAGTTGCGTGTTATGTATCAATGTAGGTATTTGTTTAGGCTTGAATAGTGCTAAATACATGATGTCTTAGGTATTGATGTTGTGCCATGTCTTTATGACAAAGGTGTAATAAGTTAGGCAGTCCAGCGGCATGTTGGTGATTGTGTATAGGATAGTATTTAAATGAGAGACAAGTGTAATAAGTTGATTGATCAATAATATTCGTTTTTGTCCTTTCTCCTTGTTTGTCGTCTTATTCATTATCTTTTTGTTGATATTGCGATTGAATTGAATATCGATCCCGATTGATCCATCAAGGATTAACATGGTATTAGAGCATTAGGATTAGCGACTCGATCCACACCATCTTCCACAATTCTGTTTCGATTGTGTCTGAGAGATGACGATGCCACAAGATGGGCTGATGAATATTGCGATTGACAAAACCCTAATCGATCCTTCAGATAAACTGTTCTTGCATCATTAGGATCATCCCAATGCTGCATTGGTAAGTAACCCTCTCGATGAAGAAACTTACGGTCATTGGAGTCGAGCTATGGAGGTTTCATTGCTGGCTAAAAACAAGTTGGGATTTGTCAAAGGAACAATCTAGAAGCCGAAGATAGATTGCCTCAATTATCTACATGGGAAAGGTGTAATTTTCATTCATGACTGTGATAGCGTAAAATTTTAGAATAGCGTAGTAGTTGGATCTCTTTCATAGATTTTTATGAGACGTGATAGCATTGTAATTTCTTGGCTCTTGCACTCCAAAGTGAATGATTTAGATAAGAGTATTGTGTACTAAAAAAATGCATGTGAGATTTAGGATGAACTTGAGGAGAGATTGGGGAATGCAAATGGGACAAGGATATTTTAGGTTCAAAGGGACCTTTGTTAAATACAGCAGGGAATTCTTTCTATGTGAGCTTATTTTATCAAGATTAAACGACTCTAGGATGAATATGCAGCATTGATAAAGACTGCATCATGTATTTATAGATCTAGCACAGATTTGCGACGTTGCTGCAAAATAAAAAAACTTATGCACTTCTTGATGGGCTTGAACAATTCCTATAAAACAGTTAGAGGGAATATCATGATGATTAATCCGTTACCTTTAAGTCTTACAAGTGTAACGACTCGTACTCCACGAAGAGAAATAGAGAGATGTCTATACTGTACCTTTCATTCAATCAGACTCTATAACAATGTATACAAGCAATGACAAGACTATAAGAGGGTAAGAAAAAGGACTTATGTCAAGTCAAGGAGCTAAGAAGAAGAGCCAAATGTATTCAACTTATTATCTGTTAGTAAGCTCACCCTACAGACCTCATGAAAAATTATTTTTGAATCTCAAACTTGTCTCCTCCAGGTGGCTTGAATGAGGAGACAAATGGTGCTTGAAAAACTTAATCAAGGACTATATAATGCGACAAAGCACTCATCTGAGAATAAAAACAATGTGGAAGTGATTTCATCTTTGAAATCAACTTTTGACTTGTCACTATCTGATACACATCTTTAGCATCTTAGGCTAATTTTGGACAAATTACATAGATTCTCTTTCCTTTTGAATGATAAGATTTTTTCAGTGTGTTTTGTTTGTCCAAATGCAAAACACCATAGACTATGTTTCTCAATCAACTCTATAAATTCGGCTGCTATCCTTGAATTATTACACATAGGTATATGGGAATCTAATTAATATAGTACTTATTAGGGATATAGGTTTTTTCTTATAATTATAGATGACTATTCTAGAGCTACGTGGGTTCAGTTGACGTCATACAAAACCAATGTTGTATGCTTGCTAATATCTTTCATTCTGTTTGCTGAGAATAAGTTTAACAAAGAGTGAGGACCATTAGGTTAGATAATGTATTAGAATTTTCTAATCTGATGCAGTGGAGTTTTTCAACTCTAAAGGAATTATGCATCAAATGATTTACTTTTACACTCCACAACAAAATAGAGTGGTGGAGAGAAAACATACACATCTTTTAGAAATAGGAGAGCACTATACTATCAATCCAATATGCTCATTAAATACTGGGGAGAATGCGTTTTAACTGCAACCTATAATATAAATAGGCTATCCTCCTTAGTTCTTCAGCACAGCACACCACATGAAATACTGTATGACACAAAACATAGCTATTCTCATATGAGGTCATTTGGTTGCCTTTGTTTTGTTCCTTCTCAACCAAAGGAGGATAAATTTTTTTCCATAGTAGTACCTTATGTGTTCATGGACTATGTATATTCTAGAAAGACATATACGCTATTAATCTGGAGACTTCTTGCATATTAGAGTCCAAGGATATAGTCTTCCATGAGTCCATATTTCTTTTCCTCAATTACAAAGATTCTAGTTTAGCGATTCCATTACCAGTAGCATATGCTGATGGGATCTCTACAGAGATCTTCAATTTAAGTTAACAGTCAAGTGGTCCTTTGAGTACTTTATTCTTCCATGAAGAAATACCATTACAACATACCTATATGTTGAGTCAAATCCATGATATATAGAAATTGAGTGATAAACAATTTCTAGTCTTAGAATGTCCCAGTATGTACCAAGGCTGAGATTGGTGTGCTTGGAAAGTGAGCCTGTAATGGGTGCGCAATAAGGCTGGTTCAGAGAGGAATGCAGTAAGGCTGGTTCACAGGAATGCAGAAAGGTTGGCAGCATTGAGGTCATGAGAAAAGTGACATTAAGGATTGGGCATTTGGGTTTCTGCAGCAAGTAATAGTTGATCCTGAATTGCTTCTGGTTGAAGCGGTTTACTGCAGCAAGGTTGAAGGACAGTAAGGGCGAGCTCAACAGAAGGGTCGAGATGAAGAAAAGATTGATCCTAAATTGATTTTATGAGGTTACTACAGCGAGGTTGAGGGACGGTAAGGTTGAGTTCTATAGAAGGATTCAGAAGAAGTTAAAGTTCACGTGTTTTCTTTTGTGTTGTGTCAGCGCACTTCTTTGCATCAATACCAGAGGTCACGGGCTTATGAATATGGTTCTCGGATGGCATGAAAGTGACGTTTCAAGAAAGAACGAGTTCAACAACGGCTAGAAATTCGGGATTGCCTATAAATATTGAGACAATGCCCAAGGCCTCCTAACCCATTGAATTGCTGATTCTCTTTTGCTCTGAAAGACAATTGCAGTAAGGAAATTGATAGCTGAAGATTTGAGCCAGCTATTGAAAGTAGAGTTGAATAGCACTAGTGTTAGGCAAATGATTTCAAGAGGCTATTTCGTGTCTTGTTGAGGACAAGGAAATATCTTGTAATCGGTGTGTATTGTCATTTACACGTTGTAAAGTGACAACTTGATTGTGAGCCTAAAACAATCACACATAGTGCTATCCTCTTGATTTATCACACTGATAATAAAAGAAAGATTGGAGTAAGGGATATAACCATATTTTAACTATATACTCTAACTAGTATAAAAACTTTCGTATTTTTACATTACGGTTGTCATTATCTTTAACCCTACTGTAATCAACTTCGACCAACAATAAACTAAAAGGAATCAATGTTACTATAGTAAGGTTCCGCATTACTACAGTAAGGTAAAAAATAAGTCTGTTGTCCAACTAACATTTGTTTGTTTGACAGTAATGTTCGAAAGAGAGACTATTTACCCCCTTTATTCTCACAGCAAGCTACATCCTGACTTTCACTATACCAAGAACCATCACACCCCAACGAAATACTCAAAGGCGCTTAAGTAGGGTTCCCTAAACTCTATCCTACTTAAAGATTATGAGCCTTATGCACTATCTCATCTCGGAAGGCTTGTCCAGTTTCATTCTTTATCTGCATATGCTCAAGGTCAGATTACCTTACTTGATCTCCATGAGCCTTCCTTTTTTTCTGATGTAGCATCATCACAAGAATGGATAGCTGCTATGAATAAGAAATTAAAGACCTTAGACCGAAACCACACTTGGAATTTAGTGAAATTACCTCAAGGAAAGAAGGTTATAGGCTCGAAGTGGGTTTATAAAATCAAACTTAGAGCTGATAGAAGCTTAGAAAGATACAAGCTAGACTTGAAGTAATAGGGTACTCATAAAAAGTAGAGGAGGATTTTATGGAAACATTTTCACAAGTGGTGAAAATGACCACCATTAGAGCACTTATAGTAGTAGTAGCAAGCAAGAAATGGCATGTGCACCAGTTGGACGTGAAAAATGAATTCTAATAGGCCCTGTAAGTCAGAATATTCCAGAGGGGGAGTGAATTGAGTATTGAAATTTTTTCGCAAACAACACAAACAAGTAACCTTGTGGAATATAGGATGAGATCGGTACCAATGTTATAACATGGACAACTAATTTCTATGATCTAAACACGAGTTGTGTGATGAATCCAATTTACTCTCAATCTTCAATCAGATAACAATGATTCCAATTCCAGTTCTTAGTCTTGATTTAGTTAATTACTTGAATGTGTAAAGGTCTCGATCTTGTTGCTGTGATTAATGTCAAATAAGCATGTAAAAACGAGGATGTAGAAATAAATGGACACACGATTTTTATACTGGTATCCCTATAGTTATCCTTTTATTAACTGTGGGATTAATCCAATCCCCCATAGGGTATTTGAAACTCTTATAATATTCTCTCTTTTAGTACACACAGTTTTAACCCGTTTGTTTCTCAACTCTAGTACAACAAACCACTTTGTTTAACCTACCCCAAGGTTACAAGTCAACTCCACAAGCCTAACTCTCTACTTGATACAACTCAACTCCTCAGGTTCAACTTTAGACTTCCTACAAACCCCTAATTCTACCCCAAACTTGCTACTCATCACATATCGGGATCATCTCCATTTACAACTTTGCAAACCGTTACTCGAATACAAGACTTGATCTATGTCCTATGACAATCACAACAATCGTAAGTAATCTAGGAGCACGCAAAGGTTTAGAATTCACCTAATATGGCCTTTGGAAAATAGAATTTAAAACCTATCACACCTCAAAGTATGGAAATCAAAATGATACACTTGTAAGCTTCGATCTCCAAATCACCTTGGTTGCAAAATGGTTTGTGTGTGCTTCCTTAGTTACTTGCTCAGTTGCTTAAGTGCTTAGGGTTTTAAAAACAGTGGAGCTTTCAATATATAGTCATTCAGTAGGTAAAAGATCATGTAGATTTTATTCCATAAATAGCTTAAGAATATATGTTAAGTGATGCGTTGTCGTCTTTGCGTCAAGCTTAGTTCCCCGCTTATAATATAATAATGTAGATGGAATGAGCAGGAGTCGATCCCACAGAGAGATGGAGTGTTCAATCAAATTCGAATGTCTATTTACTTAGCCTAACACTGAGAGTTGTGGGGGATCATATACAATCTGATAAATTGGACATGAAGTGTTATAGATTTGTAAATGAATGATTTAGTTGGAATAAAGGGGATAGTTTTAATCACGTTCTCTAGAGTTTTAATTATCAAGATAGCTTGAACAACTAAACTAATCATCTATTTCACATATCATGATAGCATGAATACATAAAATAGACAATTGAATCAATCACGGAACATAACAAACATGAATAACCATAGCAACATAGATTGATCTACTATTCATATGTAAAATATTCTGTAACGCCCCGACCAATCTTTGCTACAGGGTCATCACCAAGAACCGTTTTTCAGGCTCAAAACTAACCCCACAGAAAGTCCTTTCAGTGTGCTTTATCCTTATCTGTACACACCCTGGAAAACTTCGCAAGAGGTCACCCATCCTAGCATTACTCCACGTCAAGCACGGTTACCGAAAAGAAAGGTGGACCTTTTTGGTGTAGGTAGTACTATCAAACCATTTAAGCTTTTCCTTGAGGTATTACACACAGCCCCACTTGAAGAATGCAATCTCCTCGTTGCGACTTCATATACGACACACAGCTTATAACCTTCCCCCACTAAGTGGCTAACCCGGACCCCTTGTCCACAGGTCCAGCTCACGATAGCAAGGTTTCTCTGATGCCATTCTGTAATGCTCCGACCAATCCTCGCTACCGGGTCGTCACCAAGAACCGCTTTTCAGGCTTAGAACTGACCCGAAAGACCAATACTTGTCCTTTCAGTGTGTTTTATCCTCGCTCGCATACACCCTGAAAAACTTCCTAGATAGTTTGGTCTATAACTTATCTAGTTGATACTAATGTGATCAACATAGATTGAATCTTTAGCTTGATTAACCTGTCAACACATCTAAGTCACCAATTTAGAGGTATTTATAATCTAAACATATCATAGTCAATGTATAAAGTCATTTAGATGGTCAATCTAATTAATTCATGCGCCAACAATGGTAAAGCTCTAATCTTTGTCATCATTCATGTGAAAATAATCAAATTCATTAACTAAATAGAACAAACCTCATAATCGTTAGCTTTATGTCATGATGATTACTCTCTACTAATTAATTACTCACTCATGAATTGGAAAGCAATACAAACATGGATAAATATGCAGTTGTAATCATCATGACCAACATAAATGGAATCAGATGACTAAAGTGCATAAATAGCCAATGAAAGTACTTACAACCAATGAATAAGGTCTTGAGAATGATAATCCAAACCTAAACAACTCTGAAAATCCAATCCGAGCAACATGCATGAAGAATAACTAAGTTTGTCATCTAGCTAAACCCTAAAAATGACAGCTAAACGAACGCTAGATACTCTTAAAAACGAACATAACATAGTGTATTTATAGAAAAATATGAAAACCCTAAGAAATATGGAGAAAATTACGTCGAAATCCACTACAAAAAACTGCATCAGTTTGCGACGTAATTTATCCGTCGCAAAGAAGGAAAATACCGTCGAAGAAATTATATACGACGGAATTTACGACGGCATATTTCGTCGCAATCAATAGCGTCGCGAAAGCAATAACTTGCGACGGATCCGTCGCAAACAAAGATATATTACGACGGATTGACTTTTTCCGTCGCAAAACAAATTTTTTAAAATTTATTTTATTTTGGGACGGAATCCGTCGAAATAATAATTACATTATCATTAAATAAAATTCTTAATATAAAGAAATAATTATATTTTATTGTGACGGAATCAGTCGTGTATGGAATTACAAGTTGCGACGGAATCCGTCGCATAGATAAATGTTATAAATAAATAATTATATTATATTGCAACGGAATCCGTCGTAGATGGAGCTAAAAGTTGCGACGGAATCCGTCGCATACGAAAATGTTGTT
>JAOVYX010002195.1:0-12003 GCA_035668315.1 Drosera spatulata
GAGACAAGATAGCTAAAACCAATGCGTTCTCCATGTCTGAATGGAACTGCAGATTTAAATTGCACAAGGTCAGATGAATTTTCATGCACATAGAAACAAATGGCAGCCAATAAGGAAAACCAACAATTAAAAAGGAGACTTGCACAAACAGAGTCCACTGAGATAGGCCAGTAAAAAATATGGCTCCATCTCAGGGGAGAAAAAGAACGTACATTTCACTCTTTCAGAGCATAGCAATACTTCACTATTCGCCTACAACAACAAAAATGCAGAAAGGCTCATGCATCTGCAAGACTAATTATGAAAAAAGTAGACTACTAACCCAATATATAAAACTAAATGTCTACAAACTGTCAAAGAAAAAGAGAGGAAAGACACACACAAATACAGATGCACAACCCCATCAGTCAGGTAGAATTTTGTTAAATGGATCTCAATTTATACAGTTTCCACCACATAGACAAGAAACATTATCATCTAGCCTGTCAACATGCTGAGTACCACATGATGCAATCTAGATAGAATCAATCTAAGTAATAACCTTTACTTTCAAATTGACAGTGGCTTCATATTGAAATGCCAGCTTGTTCAGAACGAGCACACCAGTGTCAGTCTCCATTGTCTGCAAACTGATACCACCATTGTACCACAAATTTATCTACCAGAACTCCATCGGATTGACCCAGAAGGAAGACAAACATAGGATCTAGACATTGGAAAATTGAAAAGGAGGCTTATACTAGGTTTTCAGTTCAAGAAGCTAGAGATATAAGGATGTTCTTCAGTACGTTTTAAGGTGCCGAATAAGGATTCTGTTGAATCAACTGAACAACTTCAAGCAAACAGAAATCACAAACACAAAATTTGTTCTCTAGCTAGGTCCAAGTCAATTCCTGAAGAAATAGGATTAGTATATAAAGACTTAGATTTATTACTCTTCATGCTAGCGTCACTGCATGTTATCATCAAAATCAGGTGCAAATGCATATTAAAAATGCAAGGAATTGGTGAAACCAAAGTCCTTTCTCTGATGGCACCACAGTATGAAACCAGGCACCACCTCCTAAGGAAAGTTTCATGGAAGCATGACATGCTTCTATCTAAATAAAATAGTTGGAAAATTGTCTACCTTTTTGTCCATTTTTGATCATTTCCTTTCCGAGCAAGATATTTTGGTAGAACTTGAGACCAAATACGAGGATTGGCATTAATTGGTCGCAATTTTATAGTACACGACTATTGATCACAAACAACTGTCAAGTATGTCGTGACTAAACCCTTTTCATGTGTTTTTGAGTGATTTAGAATCATTTTTAGGCTCTTTATAGGGATTCTTATGTTTTTAGAGATTTGAGGTAGTTTTATGGTGTTTTAATCCTTTCAAGTGTTTTTCAGAGTTTTAGAGTCATTTTAAGTCTCTTTAAAGGGATTCCTATGTTTTGAAGAAATATGAGGTTGCCGGAAACAACATATCATTGTGCAAAGCACGACTATGAATATATAATATAATTCAGTCCTGTTTGAATCAGCATATTTGGTCATATGTAAGTTCTGTTGGTGGCTATGTCGCCAAGTCGTGGTGGCACAAGCATGGCACGAACCAAAAAGATCACTATGTGGCACAGAACGGGATAAAATGCATGCTATTTTCAAGACTAGAAAAAGAAGTATGCAATAGTGTGTTTGCATGCATCTAAGAAACTCAAAAGAAAGTTGAAGTTCTAGATTCCGATCAAACTAGAGAAGAAACATAAATAGAGGCAATGCAAATTCATCTTTTTACATAATCAACAAAAGTAAAAGGTACTTAAAAGCTAGATAATAAAACCTAATCATCATTATCAATCTCGATCTTGCTATAATGCCTCCCCTAGTCTCCTTTGACACTATTTGATTCTCATATCTCAGTTTGAATGCGTTCAACGTATCTCACGTCATAATCATCCTCATCGCCACAACATTTACGTGCTCTCAATTTGTAAATTATCGCCACAACATTTACGTGCTCTCAATTTGTAAATTTACGTTCTCACTGACTGTGTACTAGGTTCATCATCCCCATCTAATTAAGTCAAGTAACTTCTTCACTGATAGACAATATCTTCAAAAACCAAGAGAACTAACACCAGTATAAACTTTTAAACCTATGACGACTAATGAACTATAAGAAGGTAAATGTTAAAATGGAAAACCAATATAATATCAAAAGGCGAAGCATCAAAGTTGTATACGAAGAGTTAAAAAAAATGCAATAAATGAACTCATGGAAAGAGAATAAGAGAAAGATAAGGAGGGTTTAAAGGAAAGAAACAAACGAAAAGGGCGTGAAAAAAAAAAAGGAGAAAAGAGAGTATGTACTCAGTGATTCTCCATTGTTTCAAACTCTTTGCATTCTGCAGCTCGTTTTCCAAGAAAAGAAACGCTACTACCTTTTACCCATTCTGAAGAGAAATGAATTCAACCTCTAGCGGATTGCCAAAAGCCAAAAATTAAGAAACCAAAAAGAAAGAAAGAAAGAAAGAAAGAAACGCTAACTCATAATTCTTATCAAGCCCAAAAGAACACCTTCTCAAGTTGTGCCACACCGTGATATGCCACCCAAGACACGCTTCATGCCAAGGCTAGACATCACTACGCCATGGTGGCATGGAACAACCTCACACCATAAACCCTTTTTGCCCATGGTGCTCACCTTGACTACACTAGTTGTTGATTTTGTTCAGTCTCTTCTCCTAGATACTTATTTATGTATTAGCCTCTCAAGATAGTCCAAAGTCCTCAGATGACTGTGAAAACTAAACACTCATATCATTTTATACTCAACACAAACATTTTTTAGTTGTTGTAGTCTTCGTTGCGCTTTTGTGCAACTTCGACAGGACATGTCTAGTCCAAACAGCAAACAGTATTAACTCTGTATTTTCCTTCTCACAGAGAGTTAAACACTGCGGTATAGCATCATTTTGTTGCTATTGTTTGCAAGACACTTAATGTGATCCGTTTCTATAATTTCAAATCTGTGAAGTGGGAATAATATAGGATTGGACAGATGAACCAAAATTTAACTTGATATATCGTCCATATTGACCGTCTCAAAATTGGATTTCTTTGCTATGTTCAGATATTGTAGACGACTTCTGGCGCCATCGTATTCATGTAGTTGACCCCACTTGATGGGATAAAGGCTTGATTTGTTATTGTTGTTGTTGTTCAGATATTGTAGGGTTTACAAAGTATCAAGTGGTGGACCATTATCTTATCCTTCCCAAGAAAGAAGCAAGAAAAGAATGATTTATTGAACAACAATAATAACCCAGGTATTCCCGTCATTGGCAAGGTCTAGGAAGGACGAGATGTACACAGTCTTATCCATGTTAAACAACAAAGAGATTGCTTCCTTATATCCTCATATAGAAGAACAAAACAGAACAAGAAACATGAATAACCACTACCAAGAAGTATAATATAGAAATGAGGTCCAACCTGTCCCATCATTAGCAACGCTGACACCATCAAAACTGAGAATAACATCGGATGGCTCCAGAACAAGAGATGCTGGAGCAGTAGGTTCGATTCTTCGTATGCGTACACCTTTCTGGTTGGGCGACATCCCTATGGACGTACGAAGATCTGGATTTTCCATCTTCTGCCATTCAACACCAAGAATAGGAAACCCTGCATTTTGAAGTGTGAACAAACAGGTAAATATTTGGATGAAAAGAGTGTTGATAAATGAAGTACTGGAATTGTTAGCATAAGTCTAAAATCTAAATTCCCGATTAAGACAAATGCTTGAACCTGTATATGCTCCATTCTTCTCGTAGTCTGTAATGAAATGCATTATGACAGGTGTTGGTATGACATAGCCAATGTTCTCAGCATCTTCATGTTTTAAGGACTGGAATGCAATGCCAACACACTTTCCCGTATCACTGAAGGCAGGTCCACCGGAATTGCCAGAATTAATGGCAGCATCTATCTGCCAAAGTTTTTCAAAGAGATATATAACTAGTTTGAAAACAAGCTTTTGAAGTATCAACCACAGAATTAACCATAAACAAGCGTTTATTAAATGACCTGCAGACCAAGCAACTCAGTAGATCCATGGACATATGAGAGTATCTCCATGCGTGATACAACACCACTGGTCACAGAGATAGTGTCTCCCCCAATGGGATAGCCCACAACACTAACAGCATCCTGGAGAGCAGGCAAATCCCCGAATTCCTCGGGTACAACTCCTTCCCAGAATTCATCCTCCTCAACAGTCAGCATAGCTGCAAAACAATTAGAGCGAAGCATTCACAGTCTTATTACTAGAGGAATATCCCATGGTACTCAAATCCAACAGAACTTCCTCAAAATATAAAAATTTCAAATGTATTATACAAAATAAACAAGGATTGAAAAATAGCTTATTTCCTAACATTATGCATCCAAGTTCTACAACCATATTAAGTGTGCCCCTTTGATAACTATAGCTTGAAATGTGTATTAGACTGTTACTCATTCAGCCATTCCAGAATGCAAATGTTACCTTCAAGGCTTGTCACCTCAATTCTAAAGGACAGTGTAACATGCTGTTGAAATACAAAACGACAAAGAAGTTGCAACAACACACAAACTACATGTTAAGGCCAATTTCAACTTCATTTGTAAAGATTTCCTTTCAACTATTTTTCCCAGCACAAACCATGTCATGGCTCGCGAGTCATGATTAGAATTTTAAAAGCCTAACTGAGAAACTAGCAATACAACCCTTGGGGTCAACTAAACATTGTTTTACATTGTTGTATAAATGATTCAGACAATTCAGATTGTTCAGTGAGTCTCAGAGAAGCTAATGTTAACTCAGTACAGAAAAAATAGCAATGAATGACGGTATTAGGCTATGCCACTCACAACTGAAAACCAACCACACGCTCAAATAAAATCAAGCATCCTCAATAAGCAGAACATAACAATCCATCCACACCAGCATAATTTACAAAGCATTCAAACCTACCACAAACTCAGTTGATCCATAAATATATTTGGTAGGGTTCTGTTGCAGTGTTTTACCAAAGGACCAGGATGTTGAGCCGTTGACTAGGTGGTCAAGGGTCCCAAAACGCCATAGGAGCCACCTAGCCGCCTAGGCATCTCAACCTCTCCTTTTTGTCTCCAATAGTAAAGATATTTTATTTTTTTCAAACGACACAATATGGCATAGTAGCTATTGATATTAAAAATGATACTCCTTCCGTCCTATAAAGGATACAACACGTTGATTTGGGGGTTTGTCGACGCAACTTTGACCGACATCGGAGGACAATCAAACATTGTTTTACACAACTTTTACCACTTTCTTACGACGGTGGTTTCGGGACAGCCAAGCTGTCCCGGCTATAAGAATAGAACTCATCAAAATATATGTTGAAGAATGACTTTTTTTGGATTGATGTGTTTTTTGTGGGACGAAGGGAGTAACATATATCTGCCTACACAACCACATCGAAATCCAACTTACCACCAGCCCAGGCCACCTACAGTGTTCTAGGCAACGGGCTAGTCGGCCGACTAGTCGGATTCGGGGCTCAAACGCCTTAGGAATCGCAAATCAATGGCTCTAGGCGGTCCTCCCGTCTAGTTGGCCGACTAGTCCCATCTACCCCGTTTAATCCTGCCTAGTTCGGTCTAACCCGTCTAGAGTTATTTTTACAACTTTTTTAGTTTGGGAAGTTATCCCATAATTATTTGCAAACAAATCAGAAAGAATCTGAGAAAATCAGGGGAAAAAATAAAGGAAGGAAACAAAACATCGACAAACCCTAGCCATCAGACATCCAACCCTTTGAGCTCTTACCCTTCACCGCAACTGTCATATCAGCCATTGACATCAGAATACCACAACTCCATTGCAGTCGACTAATACCTCCATCATAATCTGATATGTTTATTTCATCTTCTTCTTTTTTTTCGGTTGATTTCCTTCGTTTTCTTTGTTGTTTTTTTCCTTTGTTCACCGCAACTGCCATAAAGAATCTGTTACGTTTTCTTTTTCACAAATTGGTGTTATTTTTCCTTTTAGAACACTTATTTGTTGTTTGTGATCAATCAAGTCTCGAGCTGTTGGATGTCGTTGAACACTGAGTTTAGTTGATTTCTTTTTGGTTGATTTTTTGCTGAACACCGATTTGTTTGTGGTCATTTTGCACAGGAATGGATGGCACTAGTTCTGCTTCCGCTGCATCTAATGATGCATCAAGTGACTTATTGAAAAGAAAAGCCGATGATATTGGATGGGATTATGGCATCATTATCAATCCTAACAATTTGGACAAGGTTAAGTGCAAATTGTGTGGCAAAGTAGTTAGGGCTGGCATTCATCAATTAAAGCAACATATAGCCCGTATAAGAGGAACCGTGGAGCCGTGTCCCAAAAGCAAGCGCGATGATATAGAGCGTGTCGGGGCGTGTCGGGGCTACTTTGCAAGCAGTTAAGAAGACGAATGTAGATAAGAAAGCACAAGGCAAGGAGAAGAGAGCAGAAGTCAAATTGAGCCATCCGCACAACCTGCATCAAACAATAGTGATGTGGAAATAACAGGTTCTACATCTAAGATTTCTCAGTTTGGACCCTTGGACTCTTATGTCAATAAAATTGATCCGGAAGCATCTATGGCAGCAAAGAAGTCAAGGCAAGTAAATATCCATGATGTTCTTTTCAAGAAAAAGACTAATGAGGTTCATGCATATTTGGCTCGTTGGATGTATGAGTCAGGAATACCATTTAATGTCATTTCAAATGATAGCTTCAATCAGCTAATGGAAGTAATTGGCTTGTTTGGTCCCAGCTATGTTCCACCTTCTCAATATTTATTGAGAGAGCCTCTTTTGAAACAAGAGGTAGCGAAAACGAAAGAAATGTTGAAGAAGCAAGAGGAAGAGGAGTGGTTGAAAGAACAATGAAATGAGTCGAATCAAGATTAATTAACAAATTTATCAGAGATTTTGACTGTTCCATCTTGACAAATGCATGAACTGATCGAAAGAGAAGAAGCGTGATGAACATTTGTGTCAATTGTAGAGCAGGCACAAGTTCTCTATCGTCAATTGAGAATTCTCATGCATCTCACATGAGCGACTACATATTTCAATATGTGGATAAGCATGTCGAGGAGGTTGGGGCCCAAATTGTGGTGCAAATCGTGACGGATAATGCTTCTAACAACATGGTGGCTGTGAAACAAATAAAGGTGAAAAGGCCAAACATTTTTTGGACTTCATGTGCCACACATACCCTTAATCTCATGCTTGAAGCAATAGGTAATCTTATATTTGATAAATATGTTTAATTCAATGTTAATATTGTCATGGATATGGATTGATAATATGTTCTAAATTTCAGGTAAGACTTCAAGATTCAAAGGGGTTATTGACAAAGCAAAGGCTATGACGAGCAGATAAATATGTTCTAAATTTCAGGTAAGACTTCAATATAATCTAAAATGCATATGCGATTGCCCTTAGTCAATCTTTTAGGAATGGCGCTAAATTTTGCTTGGATGTGTTTAGGCCGTTGGTGAAAATACTACAACTTAGTCGATGGAGATGAGAAGTCCGCCATGGGTTTCTTAGTGGGTGAACTCGAGGATACCAAGAAAGAGATAAAGTTCGTTTTGAAGAATCACGAGCCTACTTACAAGCCTATCTTGGATATTGAAGAGAAAATTGAAGGAGAAAGGATATACTTGCAGCTAGTGATTGCTCAAATGCTTAAGATTGGTTGGTTGATGGGGGAGATGAAGAAGTTGATGAGATAATTCCCGGTCTTACTTTGCAAATGATTGGTGATGCTGCTGGAGCGGATGAATTTCTACAGCCATGGAGGAGTTCTCGCCTTGCATCTTCCAGTGATGTTTGAGAGATTGATGATGACTTTGAGTCGGACGACGAACCAGTTTGTGAAGACACGCTTTTTGAAGATTTGGATGTCGATGCCACAGATGCGTGGTGATCTTTGATATGTTTGTTTTGATTTTGAACTTATGATAAGTTGTCCTTAATGTGAACTTATGATCTGTTATTTGGGAGATGTATGAACTTATGTTCTGTCTTATTTGGATGTGTAAACTTGAAGTTATGCTCTGTCTAGTTGGATGTGAATGATCGTTCTATGTATGAACAACTTATTCAGCTATTCTCACTTTTGGATGTTACTTCATGTATGATAACTACATGTTTTTGTTTAATGTTGATGACTTGGTGCATTCTATTTGCATTTTTGTCTAGGTACACATCTATAAAAAAGGATAAGAAGCATATAAAATTATAAATATTTCAACAGTTACATCTTTTACACGTTTTCCAGCAAAGTTATGCACATACTTAATACATATATGTTACCGCCTAGCAAACCGCCTAGAAATCCGATTAATCCCCACCTAATCGTCTAGGCGCTTGACGGTGATCGGACCGTCTAGGGCCGCCTAGCGTCTTTTAGAACACTGCCTAAGCATTCACATTCTTTCACATTTCAAACAATAAATCCTATTCTTCCCTCTTTGTGCACATAACTTAAGAAACGGAAAAAAACCTAATCGTCAGCCGAGAGCATGAAACAAAAAAGAGTAGTTCTATTAATCGTTTACGTTTTCACTAGTTATATACTACGATACCATGATTACTCCAACATTTGCTTACGGCTCTTAGGTTTTATCTTTCTGTCTAAAATTATCATTTCAAGACTGGAATAGCGATATTCCATATCTTGAGAAAAGAGCAACTAAAACACACACACACACAAGATAATAACACAAAGCAATATTCTCCAAGAACAAAAGCATTAACGCAGAACCCTAAGACCAAGAAATCATCGCATACCAATATCGCACTCGGTCCCAATTGCCAACACAGTCGCCAAATACTTCGTATCGGACCCCCGCTTCTTCACCTTAACCTGCCTATGATGCTCAACCGAATGCGCATTCGTCAACACCCTCCTCCCACCAATCACAAAACCGCTACTACTCGAACTATACTGCCGTTTTCTCTGCCACGGCAACGAGAAGTTCGGCTCCGTGTGAACACAAAACACCTTCACCACCGCGTCCATCGACGGCACCACTCTCCCCCACTTCGGCAACTGCTCCGATGCCGCCACCGTCATGTTCCCGTCCCTTAGGTCTCCGTTGCAGTGATGACGGGAGGGTCGGTGCTCTGGGGAACCTGCAATTAGATCGCCGCTGATATCGGAGGGTTCGGATAGTTTTGGGAGTTTTGGGGGACGACCTCGGCCGCGGCGGGAGGTGGTGGGTGAGGGGATTGAGGAATCGGCGGCGGCGGCGGATGGGGAAGGGGAGGAGGGGGATGTGGTGGTGGTGGTGGTGGTTGGGGTTGGGGTTTTGGGTTTGCGGCCTCTTGGGGTTTCCCATGGGTATGGGTGATGACGGCGGTGGGGAAATGGTGTCGTGAGGTGTGTTCTGGGGTGTGGTGTGAGGTGGATTCTTGTATGAAGGAAGGCGGAGTGGGGGGTGATGTTGGAGGAGGAAGGGGTGAAACCCTTGTTTGCTTTTAGCTCTCGGACAAAATAAATGCTTGATTACAAGTCCTTGATCCGTTTATTACATTAATTTTTAATTTATTTTATATTTTTTTTGTTTTATATTTATTGAAATGTTTTGATTCGACATAAAAATTTATACGAGTTTTGAATTTGTGTGATTTTTTATGAAGAAAAAATATTTTTTTACGGTAATGAGATTTACTGTAACATTTGTGAGAGAAAATAATGGATATGTTATAACATATGAAATTGATTTGGTATTTTTTAATATTAAAAGATATCAAAAGAGGAAATGGTGTACTCCCTTCGTCGCATTCAAATTGCATCATTTTTTTATTTATCAACTTTTTTCATACAAAAATATCAAACTACCTCTACTTTATATCACATCAACCCACCTATTACCATTTTACTTTCTTTTTTTTTTCTTATTTTTTTATCTCACACACTCACAAAAACAAAATTGTTATTCCTTATTAACTCACACACACGTAATTTTTTTTAAACTTATCAAATAGAAAAGCGTTGCGATTAATATTAGACAAAGGGAGTATTATATATTTATAAGAGAGAGTTATTTAGAAATCTATACATGAGTTTAAAGAACATTACAGTTTTTTTCTTTCACTTATATATACGCATCACTTCCCAATCCAAATTTAATTTTCATTTTACTCAATATTCTACCTATATCCCACACACGCATCATTTATTATGTCATGTCATAATCTCTTTCTCTCTATCATCTCCGTTCCTTATTGTCCAACGTCTTGACACTAGCACTAGCCTGCTGGGCATCAACCATTACGTAACAAACAAATTTCACATTCTACGACAACATTTGGTCAAACACGTCCGATGCTTCCTTTGACAACCCATTCGAAACATAACTCTGAATCATGGCGTCGCAACGGACAATATCATTCTCGACTATCCCATCAAACACCTTCCACGCCTTCTCAATACACCCGCACTTCGAATACATATCAATCATCTCATGCCATGCCACCACATTCCTCTCATGTATTTCGTCGAACATGTTTCGTGCGTCCCCTAATTGTCCGAATTTTAAATACCGACACATTCCCAGTTCCCACCTACACATCTCCATCAAAATTTATTTTCACAACAACCCTATGAACCTCAATTCTATGCCCATGGCCTCCTCACCACCATCTTCAGCACAAACGAGAGTATTATTGAGTGGTTGAAGAGATTTTTTTATTATCTATAATAATGTTCGAATTTGAGCTTAACTCAATTTGTGTGGAGGAAAGGCTACTTGGTTAGCTCAACTCGATTTTTAAAGGAAATGTAACAAGGTTTAGTAAAATTAGACGAAATGCTTTGCTAGAGGGTTGATTTTTTATTTTTATTTTGAAAAGCTAGGTTGGTGAAATGAAGGAAAAACAAGATAATGAATTGAATGTGAATGTGTGGTGTTGATAAATTCCACATTTGGTTCCTGCGTGATGGAAAAATATGGAGGGAAACCGATTGGGAAACCTTAATTCGTAAATACGGGGAAATACGATATTAATACGAAAATACCATATTTATATGAAAATGACCAAAGCCTAATTTTGACACTCATTTTTCTTTATGTCAATTTCTACTCCACCTAAATTAAATTAATTGCCCACTAATACCCATTAAATACCCACTAATTGTCTACTAAATACCCACTAAATATCCACTAATATTCCACTTAAATTATTTTAATTAATTTAGTCTCCTATAAATCCAAGCTCTCTTCTCCATGAAAATTTTATGCAAGCACAAAACAAAACACTTTTCACATTAGAGTTAAGCAAGAGAAGAGAAGAAGGGGAAGTTTAAGGAGAAGAGGAATCTTCACCATAAGGTAGTCATCTTGATTGGAAATTTTGTGCAATATTATACACTCTTTGATAAATCTTGATATTAATATATGTTGAATTCTCACATGTCTAGTTTCTAACAAAGTTAATAAATCATGATTCGTAGTTGAGAATCTTAAGTTATAAATCAAAAACATGTGGATATATCAATTTATAAAAAACTGATTACAGAGATGATTTTATAACTTAATATAAAATTATATAGAAAGACTTATGAGACAAGCCTTTATTCACTGGAAAGGTATGGAAGTCTAATTTTCAGAACAGTTTACAAATAATTATTTGGAGTTATATAGAGAGAGTTATGAGCAAATTAGTGAAGTAAAGTCAAACTATTTGAACTAGCAGAAAATATAAACTTGAACTAATTAACTGCTGTTATTGGTAAAGTTTTATAATGGAAATTTTAATTCAATGGAAAGATTATGAAGTCTAGTTTATGTGAAATTTTACGGAGTAATTTTTGAAGTTGTATTATAGATTTAAATACGTCAAAGGATCATGTTGGACAGAATCTGAAAATGAACCGTTTTGACCCCGAAACAACTCCAAATATTCACAAATACCTCTAATGAT
>JAOVYX010002196.1:0-12003 GCA_035668315.1 Drosera spatulata
ATATCTTTTATTAAGTTCGACTTACCATTAATTATTATTTTTAATAATTTAATATAAATAAAATTCAAGTTATTACAAAAACGCAACGTCCTCGTTGCGACTTCAAGCACGATACACAATCCCAGAACCTTCCTTCGCTAGACGGCTGACCCGGACTCTTTGTCCACAGATCCAGCACGTGGTTACTGAGTTGCTTTGATACCATTTTGTAACGCCCCGGCCATTCCTTGCTACCGGATCGTCATCAAGAACCGTTTTTTTGCCTAACAACTGACCCCACAGATCAACACTAATCCTTTCAGTGTACTTTGACCTCACTCGCGTACGTCCTGGGAAACTCCAAGGAGGTCACCCATCCTAACATTACTTCACGTTAAGCACGCTTAAATACGGAGTTCTAAAATGATGTGCTACCGAAAAGGAAGGTACACCTTGTTGGTATAGATAATAATATCAAACGATTTAAGCTTTTCCTTGAGGTATTACAACCTTCTTGTTTTCCTCAAGTCCTCCCCATGCCCTGATGACTGTGAATTTACAACTATAAGCACATCATCCCTAGCTCTTAGAAGCATAATCCAGGAATAAGCTCCTGTTCCCATCCCTGCTTTTAATGAAGCAGGTTGCCAAGACAGAACTGGAGTTATTTATTCAGGTGGCACCTGCATATTTGAAGTCCTTTATTGAATCTGTTGGCATGGGGAATTTGACTTGCTTGGAAAAGATTTGAGGCATGTATGAGGTAGATCCCCGCTCAACTGTGTTTAAACAAATGCATGACCAATCTACATGCTGCTTGTTGAAATGATCTTAAGTTTGGCGCCTGAGGCTCAGTATAAATTTCAATGCTAATGTCAGTGACCATAGAGCAACCATACATGATACATGTTGAACTGCTAGTCTGCTTGCATGTGGCTTTGGCCTTGATTTTCAAAATCCAACCATATAGTTTAGACATGAGTTCTTCATCCAGCAAATCATCTTTTGTAGTAGTTGGCTGTCGCAGATCTTTGAGCATGAGGTGTAATTGATCAGGCTTCAGTAGAAGGCCATCGGCTATATTTCTAGCCATATGGACACTTTTTTTTCTTTTTCTTTTTTTGTTTTAGCAGTTGTCGGGTCAGCTATCATACGTCATCTTTGAGATTCACCAACTCTTTTTGTTGTTAAATTGAGCCAGTTAAACAGGGAGCACTTTTAGCTCAAGTCTTCAGTCATCCCTAAATCTGGATGTTCTGAATCTGTAATAGTGAGCTGTTACTTGTGACCATTGTTTGTCTCTTGGAATTGTCCATTTTTCTGATCGATGACTGTTAGCCTGTTTCCGTCTAACCTTTGTGCGGATGTATGCGTTACTTTATGCATTCATTGGTTTTTGTTTTATGTTTCTATCACTTAAAAAAAAAAAAAAAACAATGTCATAACGACCAACTCTTTTGTAGTTGCCGTAAATTAACGACGAAAAAGAAACAAGTAGTCGCTAAATAAATTTTGCAACAATAAAAAATAGTAGTCGCTAAATTGCGAATGAAAATCCAAGTCAGTCGGTCGCAAAATAGCGACGGGAAAAGCGGGTCGATCGCAAACTCTGAATATGGTCTTGAAAACAGATCTGATTTCAGACACATACACACACTAAACACCCACACCAACTTCAAAACGCACATCTCTCGGCTCCGTTGAATGAAACACCATGCACCACCACACACAACGGCACTCATCTCTTTCGCCTACCGGCCGTCGTGTTGCCGCCGTCCAAGTTTGTCGCCCCACCGCCTCTACTCTCCCCCAAATTGTTGCCCACCGTCCAACGTCGTCGAAGAATGCCGTCGCCACCGACGTTGTCCGTGGGTCATTGGAGGAGTTGTGATTGTCGGGATAGTTGAGTCGCAAAGCCTCCTTCATCAACAAGCCCACATCTCAAAATCCCTAAATCACTAAAGTGAAGTTCTAAACCGTTGATTTAATTATTATTGAATGTTGCGTTGATTTTGAGGTTGTTTGGATATTTGGGTTGTTTGAAATATTTGGGGTTTTTGGATCTTTTTTCGGAGGTTGGTTTGGATGATTTGGTATCTTCGTAGGGATTAAGAGTGTTTCTCGATCCGGGGTGGTTAAACTTTGAAATGTGTCTAGGTTGATTTATGTTGATTTAGGTTTAATTGCTTAGGTTGGATTTGTGTTGATTTGGCTGATTTAGGTTAGGATGAGAAAAATTATAATTGAAGCAAGCTTTGACAAAATATACAATAAGAAAAATAGATGTAGCAAAGTGTTAGTTTAAGATAGACAATAAAATGAAGATAGTAATTAGTGTATCATTAGTATCCTATCACAAGATGCAACCACTTAGTCCAATTATATCATATTCATTCTATGTTGCTAAACCTCAACTTTGTGATTATTTTGATTTAGGTTTAATTGATCGAGAGTGTGTGAACAGAATTTTAATTGTGGATTGTGTTTGGTTATTTTTATTTTTATTTAACGAGAATGTGTCTAGATTTTTTTCTTTTATTTATCGAGTGTTCTTGATGGAAGTTGAGCCGAACACCCATTGATGTAAACCAACCTGGGTTGGTCTAGTGGTGTTCGACTCAACCTTGTTCTTGAAGGTCTTGGGTACGGATCCCACTAGCCTCAAAATCCATGTTGGCCACACTCGTTGACTTCGATCAAAGCTTTAACCGATGCTGGTGGGGGGGCGTCTTGCCAGTGTCCGAGGGATTAGTCGAGGTGCGCGCGAGCTGGCCCGGACACCCTCGTCATCAAAAAAAAAAAAAAAAAAAACATCCATTGATGTACCTAGTATTTTTAAACCTTAGTGAAAGTGAAGATTACTTAGTGAAATTTTTTATATGTCCTAAGTTATTGTAACAAGTTAAATCGTATAGAGCGTGGTATTTATTATTTATATAATTTACATGAATCATGTCTTAATGGACAGAAAGATGGGATCAGATTTGTCATGGTTTTATGATAGATCGTGGATGTATGCCCCAATGGTTGCATGCTGTTTTGAAAGGAAAGGATGCAGAGAACTTGGAGATGTGTTTCAACTGTGGGGCACGTTGGTACAAGGAAAAACTTCGGGGTAAGAAGCGTGTTGCTCATAAGGTTATGCGATACTTCCCATCATCCCGAGGTTCCAACGTTTGTATGCAACCAAGAGCATAGCCGAGGCGTTGTCTTCGCATGCCAGTGACCAAAGCTTTGAGGACGTGATGTCATATCCCTAAGACAGTGAAGCTTGGAAACATTTGGATAAGGGTCTCCCCTGGTTCTCTGCTGAACCTGGTAAAGTTCATTTGGGGCTATGCACCGATGGGTTTGCTCCTTTCGAAAAGTCCGGGATTGAGCACCAATGCTTGCCTATTATTTTTCACTTCTCGATGTCACGACGAGATTCTGGGAGGGGTAGGGGCGGGCAATTCTGATTCTTCACAGAGGGCAGCAGGTAATTTTAATAAGTTCTATTTTTTTTTCTTTGATTGCTCGTTCATCTTTTAAAATGTCAAAGATATGCAAATTTATGAAATGTTCAACAATATTCTTTAAAAAACAAGTATAGGTAAGAGACCGATAATTCACTCCCATATCAGATGACGCCAATGGAGAGGTAGGGATGATTTTCACCAGATCGGACTCGATGAGGAGAAGGATGATGTTTATACAGAGGAGCCGATGTCTATGCCTATCTATTGATGAGTGCCTCGCGATTGAGGAACTATCACCATATATGAGCCTATTCCAAGAGGAGGGGTTGCTCGTCGATCGTCTGCTCTACCAGCACCTCCACGACGAGATTCAATGTCGCCATCACCGATTCTTTCATCATCTGCTTTGCCACCAGTGGCTTCTCCTTATAGCTCATCATCCCCATTAGCAGTTGGGACTGATGACGAATATGTTGGTAGATATCGTCTGGGGCTTACATTGGACCCTGATGGTGGTCTTTGGTATGTATTTATTTTTTTCATGCAAAAGTAATACTCATTTTTTTTAATTCAATTTATCTGAAATATATGATGCTCAGTTCCTTCTGATTTATTAGGTTTCATGATCACTTCGCGATATCCCATGTAACGGAGTCGTTCGAGAGTTGTTATGTTAACCCCTGGATATGTTAGATCGACATCCCTAAATAGACGAGAGATAAGATGTGGAGGTACTTCAGGGTGAGATTTACAATTTGAAAATGTACATTTATTTATTTAATTTTTTATATAGTTTTAATTGTCAACAATAACCATAATCTTTTCTTAATTTTGTCTTTGGAGTTGCAGGAGTTGTACCGTTGGAAAAACAGACCATACTGATCTCGTGATGGCCATGTGAAGGGCAAAGATGATCAATCGGGTTCGTGACAGAGTACACAAATTGAAGCAAGCTGTACTTAAGGGGAAGAAGGTCCTTTGGTGCGATGACGAGACAGAGGAGGCTCTTAAGGTGTTGTGGAAGTCAAAAGAGTTTCAAGACTGATCTCAATGTGCTCAAGAGAACAAGAACAAAGCATAGGCGAAGCATTCGAAAGGATCGGTCTCTACGGTCAGTGTTGCCTTTAAGATGGTAAGTAACTTGTTCAATTAGGCTAATTCAATTGTGTATAAATTTATTTTTTTAATTTATCGTTGATTGGATCATAACAACTGTTAATTTCACGTGTCGTCATAAAACTGCATGAACCTGTTGAGAATAAGAACAAAACAAGAAAGAGATGATCTATACTCTCAACTTCCCTTATGCATAGAACATATTGTACATCTTGCACCAGATTCAACCTATGGAGTCTTTCGGTTGTTTAAAGTCTATCCAAGGCAGCCAACCAAAAGATAAAATTATGACGAGGGAATACTTCAAGGCATCAGCATAACTTTCATCAAGAGATTTTAGGCATAACTCCAACTAGCTACAGATAACCATCACGCACTGAATAAATGCCAAAAGAGGCCTGACATCCATATAGGAATACTATCCCTGATCATAACATGATCTCTCAAAGAATCCCTTACTCTAATATTTTCCTTCCATACCCACGAGCTGCCAGAAGAAGCCACTACTCTCCAAATATCAGTTTTCCTCAAATAATAAGCATGAATCCACCTAATCCACAATCTCTCTTATTTGAAATATCCCATACCAACTTGAATAATAAAGAAACATTCTACCACTTCCCCTGCCTGATCCCAAGTACCCCACTCTTGAGAGGACAACAAACCTTATCCCATGCAATAAGAGCCATTTTTGTATTAAAGGGTACCCCACTCCATAAAAAGACACGACATATTGCTTCCAGTTCATCTAATACACCAGAAAGTATGAGGAAAACTTGGCTCTAAATGCAAGGAGAATAACACGGATTTGATCAACTGGACTTTACCAACAATGGAGCATATTAGTAGCATAAGAATTAATCCAAGCTGTCAACTTCTCCAAAAATGGAGCATATTGTTGCAAATTAAGCTTTTTAGATGTCGAAGGCACCCCAAGATATTTGAGACGAAGACATCCAATGCTCATATTCAACAGTCCTACCAATCTCTCTTTCTCTTCTGTAGTCACTCCTCCAAGAAAGACCAAACTTTATGCGCATTGATCATATCTCCATATTAAAAGCATCAGCAAAATGGGATAAACCAGCTTTCAAATACTTCACCGAGGTAACATCAACACGACATACCAACATAAGGTCATCAGAAAAGAAAATATTAACAATTCTCGTCCAACCAATGGAAGCTGAAACCAGGAGCTTTACTCACAGAACTCATAATTCGAGCCAAATACTCCATGACAAGCATAAAGATGTAAGGGGGCACACGATCACCTTGCCTAACACCCATTTACCTTGAAAGAAATCAGTATACTCTTCATTGAAATTCAATGTATATTGTTTGCGACTTTGTATATCACGTTTAAGTGCAAGTGTGCATCCCATAGTAAGTAATTGAAGTGGGTGAGTGAGTTATCGTCCCACAAGGACTTAGATCTAACGACCGAAATATAAATAGTGTTTTTTTTTGTTAAACAATCGAAACGTGATGAGTCGTTACGAAACGCTAAGGGTTCCACTAACTAAACTAAGTTAATCAAAATCAAACATACATAAATATTAAAGATCGGGGTTCTAGCTATATGATAAGATAGTGTTGCGACTTCGTTTTCTGATTAATCTAGTCACTTAAGTTGTTTTACTAGTTAATCATGAGTCATGGTTATAGACGGATCCCTAAGGTGTAATCTGCTCTCTCTCTCGAGCCCTAGACTATGTCAATCCAAACATCGTCTTTAACATCTCTCGATGAGAGACCGTCACGTTACAATAAGCATGAAATTTTGGGGTTTCTAACGAATCTCGCACATCACGCAAGTGATCCCTCGATCTCGCATTCAACGTGTGGGTATGTGATCGAGTTCTCGATACAAAACTATCTTCTCAGAGCTAAATCAATACAATCATCCGAATAGATCACAACCCTAACGCAAGATCAAGCTCATGATTCGAGTATTAAGATAAGACAACAAACACCTAAATATTTCCAATATGATGTAACACATAAATGTACTTTCATAAATGAAGTATGAGGAAAATATATAGCAATGTGAATTATGGTAGTAGGGAGAGCATGAAAAAAAAAGGTTTAATTTCTATTAGCCTCGGAGAAGTATAACTTTGTGAAACAAACCATAAAGTGTTCGGTTGAAGAGGATGAATAGATATGTAGGATAATTGTTATGTATTTTGAACACCGATAGTGAAATTTACCAATTACTAATAAATGCATAAAGTTTGAGATGAAGAATGGGGACATACTGCACATGAGATGGATATGTTATTGGCATAAGATTGCATAATGTTCAATAATTGAGATGGACAATAGACCGACACATTGAGCAAAAATGAGAATTATGTAGATTGCCTCCCTAATGTAGAGCATCTCTATACAATGAAATGCTTTGTTATACCTAATGCATGATTAAGAGATCATAGTCAACCATTTCATATTTTGATCTATGCTGAGATGAAGGATTATTGGGAGTAAAGAACAAATTGAAAGTAATAAATGCCGAGTTAGTTACTCCCCTTGGGTTAAACATTGAGTTGATGCCTTAATAACCGTAGATGCTATACGATTGGATGGTAGTGATATTTTATTTTGAGGATATAAATGCTGTATTCTCAGAGATGTATTTTGGAATATAAGAAAGGGTAAAATATGAGATAAGCCAGTGTTATGTTAACTACTCTTGGAAAGTATAGTGATGTGTGAAATTTAAACTCTCAATGACAATTTGTTATTGGAGATATATAAGAAGCTATATTGTTTATCTCATATGAACTTTCAGAAAAGCATGGAATACAAATTAAGTGGTGAAAACTGCGACAAAAGGGCAGGAAATCTTTTTGAAAGAACTTGGAAATTTCATCTTCTTAATGCAAAACATATCCACAAATGTTAATAGCTAGTTTGACTAGAGTGGAAACATCAGCAGCAAAGAGAAAGGTTTCTCATGTTCAAGAATTTCTTGGGATATTCTGAAGTTAATATTTGAGAATAAAATTGAGAGCTGATGAGGTAGAGAAACGAATTATAACCTGAACTTGAGCTAAAAATAAAGACTGCCTTTGTGGTAAAAGAAATGTAAGTTATAGTGTTCAAACTTGATATTTGTATATAAAAGCTCAAGTATATGTTATATCTACTATTTTATTCACCGAGGATTCTAAAATTCAGTAATGTCTCTTAATCAACCTTGCTTACCTTGTGCTAAATGAATTTGTGTTGCATTACAGTGATTGCTTAAGAGCAGTTAGATTAGGTTGAACTCGACATGGATCAATATCTGAACAATTATGGTAATGTGATGGGACAATGAGATTTCAGAATATGTCAAAGATTGAGATATCAAATCTAGATCTCGTTTGTCTTGCTTGGCGAAATTATCCATGCATGACAATCAGGTCACTTCGCAGATCAGAATGATCATGGAGATAAAAAAATTTAGATTTTGTCTAGATTTTATCTTGATTCCCTTTATACTCTAAGTAGTATAAATAAGGAGTGAAACGCCATTGAACTCCTTCATGGTTTGAGGATCAATCCTTCTTATAATTTCATCAAAGAGAAATACAATACATTCGATGATCAAGCAAGTTATGAAGTCCTTCCTTGAAGTGTTATTTGTAATGCCTTTCTACCTTCCGCTCATTGGTGGGGTGATCAGTATCATAGTATTTTTCTTCACAACGCGTGAAGAATTGCATGTTGTGGCGCGATATGTCATGATACCAGTTATATTAGTGCTGGGACCTATATGTTTGATCTTATGCTGTAGTAGGTAGGGATGAGGCTGTAAAATGATGTTATGCGATATTAATAAAATTTCACATTTTGATGGTTGATCTACTGGGAATAATGATCAAATATAAGACTTCACATACTCTGACAGTACTGCTATTACAAATGGAAGAAACTTAAGATTCTTAGTGATGCTTATATAGATGAGAATATAGAAAAGAATGATGATCGTGGATTTCGATAGCAAAAGGATATGCCATCAAGTGACATTGAGCAAACATGCTCTGGTGGTAACACTGGAAGTAAGGAATAAGAGCTATACACCCATTATCTTTCCCTCAAAATATTCTGTATTAGAAATATGTACATGTATGCTTTTTGAGTATACACTTTCGTGTGTTCTTCTGTTGCTTATCAATACTGATATATGGTAAACCTGAAGTTGTTACTTACATAAGTGAAAAATCTCTTGAACAACAAAGATAGTTGTCTATGGTATTTGTACGATCATATATAGTAAAAATATGGTTTATGTTCACTGTGCTGGTTTGATCCACTAGTGTTTGCTTATGCTATTTTGTGTATCATAAGTTATAAATCATGTGGGTTCAGATGGCAAGGGAAGTACACTTATATTTGAGGATATCAAAACAAATAAAAAATCCTTTAAAATTGATATTCTAAAACAGGAATTGAGAATTGTTGAGAAAGAAAATCTATCATCATGACAAAGGTTACGACAAGTTATTTGTGTAAGTGGTTAAGTTGTTATACAGAAGTATAAGCACATGCCTACTTCTTGGATTGGTAAACCAGGATTTCAATATTTGGTACTGTCATCAAATTTATTTTCTTTGCTTCATGCTAAATATTGGGAGTTGAATTGTGATGGTTATCTGGGAGCAATAAAATTGAGTTTGAGTTTAACATGGATCAATAAATGATCAAATTAGTGAGGAGATAACGGGGTCTTGGATCACACATAAAGATTGGATTATCGAATCCAAATTTCCTTTCTCTTTGCTACGAAAAGTCCCCTACACGGATAAATGAATCACACGTAGTTCAAAATCCAGATTTTCTTGATTTTGTTTTGACTCTTCCTAAATACTAAGTACTATAAATAGGAGGTGAAATCTCATCGAACTCTTCATAGATTTAGAGTTTCATTACCATCACAACTCACAATGCACTCGATTATCAAGAAGATCCTGTACTGGATACTATTCGTGGTACCTCTATGTTCTCTGCCAGTGTCGTAATAGGTTGCATTGTGGCTTGCTTCTTTGAAATGCCGAAACCTTGGATCTTATGTTTTGCCTAAAAATTGTAACACTGATCCTACTCAGTTGTAACTGGTAGGGGGAAGCTTATGTGATATCAATACAGAGTTATTTGAAGTCCAGTGTGATTTGAGGGTTATTTTAGCGGGTATTTTGAATACGATAATGGTTAGGAGTGTCATTCTGCCCTTGTCATGGTCATGACTGTTAAAGGCTATTGGACTGTATAAAACGAGGTGTCACAATCTTAACAGCAGTTGAAATGATTATAATAGATAGATATGAGCTCTATTTGATTTTCTATGCGTATCACGGTCCTGACAGAACGTAGCCACAGTCATAAAACATCAGGAATACCATATTTATTTAATGGTAGTTCCTACATTCTCTTGATTTCTAGTTTCGAGGATGAAACCTTTTTAAGGAGGGAAGAATGTAAAATCCCGAAAAATTTGAGATAATTTATTTTTTAGATTATTTAATAAAAATAGTATATTATGGAACATCGTAATTTATATGATGGGATTATAAAATTTGTTTGTCAAAATGATGACGAAAATAAACTAATTATGAGTAAATTAAATCTCGTCATACAAATACATGGGGATTTATTTTCAAATCCCCATCATATTTCTTTTCCCTCCACTTCTCCTAATCCCTCCACTTCTTTCTTCCACTTCCTCGGGCACTTCTTCCTCCACTTAACCCACCACACTTCTCTTCATCACTCTCACCATAATCTCTTCTTCATCTCCTCTTAATCCCATCTCTTCATGGATTCAAGGAGAGGAACAAGCTGGCTAAGGCTGGACATCATCAACTAACACCTAGCATGGTTCAAGCCCTCGACCGCTAAAGCTTGGCTTGCCATCATTGGTTAAGATGAGGGGAGGTGAGATTCTTCATCAGAGAGATTAGAAATTTTGTGAAAAATCATATACTTTGAAATAAATTTAAATTTTAATATGTATTAAAGCCTCACATGTCTAGTTTCTGATGAAATTTATAGATCATGATTTGGAGTTTGAAATCATAAGATATAAATCAAAACGTGAGGGTATGTCAATCTGAAAAAATTGGTTACAGAACTGAATTTGTGACTTGATCTAGAATTACACAGAAAGAATTAGAAAACGAGCCTTATATCAATGGAAAGGCATTGAAGTCTAGTTTCAGAAGAATTCAGAAATCTAGAATTGGAATTGTATGTAAGGAGTTATGAGCTAATTAATAAAAAAAGGTCAAACTATTTGATCTAGTAAAAAATATAAAATTGAACGAATAAAGTGCTATTATTAGTAAGGTTTCGTGATAGAAATTTTGATTCACTAGAAATAGTATGAAGTCTAATTTATGTTGAATTTTACAAAATAATTTTTGGAGTTGTATACAAGAAGTTAGAGATTTAAATACGTCAAAAGGTCATGTTGGATAGAATCTAGGACATCCATTTCAGGGGTCAGGAAGCTCATTCCCGAGGCCGGAACGTTCGCTCGAGAGGATAGGACGTCCGTTACAGAGGTCGGGATACCATCTCAGAACCTTCTGGATCAAGAATGAATCGTTTTGACCCAGAAACAACTTCAAAAGTCCACAAACACGTGTAATTATGATAAATATATAAGAACAACATCATGCACAAGAGTGTGTCTTAAAATGCGTATCCTTTTATATTATAGGACTCGAAGATGCTAATCGTTATCACTTAAGGACGAGGTTGAATGTGTGCTTGCGAAGAACTATGGTGAAAGGTAACGTTTAGATTTATTGTGTATGACGATGCGTGTTACTATACCGTGAGTATAATAATATATATTGAATCTTTGGATATAGTCACTAAATGTGGTTAACGTAAAATACTGATTTCAACAGTGGTGTGCTGTGTACTAAATATGGTGTGATGTGAAGTGGTATTCCATGGTGTAACGTCCCGAGTTTTCCGATCTTTTTCTAGAAAACCCACGTAACATTACTGTCGTCAGGATCCTAAAAATCCTAGCCAAGCAATTCAACCTAACCGGATTTAGAATAAGTACTAAATAAAATTACACTTAAAGCATCAGCATACTAAGTCCACAAGTTTACTTAAGTATTATACAGATACGCGGCGGAATCTTAAAATACCGTCTCAAACATATTTATTACAAATATGATCATAACTTAATCAATTTCCATCTTCATTTCTTGCATTTGGAAAGAAGAAAAAAAATAGAGAAACAAAAGAAACGCAACGCCGTGAACTATATCAGCTCAGTAACGTGCCGGCCCCCTTCTCAGGGGAAGCACAAAAAGAGTAAAAGAGGAAACAGTCTGTCTTGAGATCACAACAAAATCAATCATGCAATAAACATTCATGACAGACCACAAATACCCTCTTGTTATCACTGTGACCTTGGCCAAACATGTAAATCCATAGTTTTTTC
>JAOVYX010002197.1:0-12002 GCA_035668315.1 Drosera spatulata
CAAGAACCGCTCGCCAGGCTGACAACTGGCCCCACAGACCAACACTAGTCCTTTCAGTGCGCTTTGGCCTCACTCGCCCACGTCCTGAGAAACTTCCCAGGAGGTCACCCATCCCATCATTACTCCGCATTAAGCACGTTTAATTGCGGAGTTCTAAGATGGGCTACCGAAAAGAAATGTACATCTTATTGGTATAAGTAGTACTATCAACACATTTAAGCATTTCTTTGGGCTATTACACTTTATGGGACAGAGAGAATATTTTATAACGATATGTAGTTCGAGAGTTTCCGATCTTAATGTTAATGATGTCAAAAATTTATTTTTTTTATTTAAAATAAATCATCTTCATTGTCGCAATACAGTAGTTCTGCAAGTTTATTGGGAATATATACATATTGATTTAAGTAACGTGGGGAAGAAAGCCTAAGAAAGAGAAGTCTGTACAGACGACAGCGACAAATATATTCTCATCTTATCTACGCTGGGTGGGATTTGGTGGAAGGATCCTTGAAAGATGAAGAATTTCAATTTCAGTAGGAAAGTCGATATGTACAGACTGTATTCTATTATGCTTTTTTCGTCTCAAAATTATTACAATAATTTGACCTGTCATGTGTGTCAGATGTAAAGTTTAACAAACATATAACGACGATCAAACATAGGTTTTTTTTTTTTATAAATTTATCGTGAAACATCAACAATTTTATAAGTTATATACTTCAACCTAATACATGTTACGGGACGATAGAAAATTTTTCTTTGAAATCAAAAAAGGAAGACACCTTTCACCCTTTCCAAGATTCTTTATATATATAGTGGAGGTAAAAGCACAAGAAAAACAGGCGTATTTCACCAATGCAAGAAAGTACACAATTAGACGGGAGTTTATTATATGTTGTCGGACGATCAGACGTGATTTGATATGAAAACGAGACTGATATTCATCCGTATAGAATAATATAAAATACGTAAGTGCTGTAAGAATAATAGGATGGAGATAATACTATACTGTATGTTTTATTCCCTCATCGACCATCAAATTAATCCTCGATCCTTGCTAAAGTTCTTCTTCTTCTTCTTCTTCTTTTTTTTTTTTGACTTGTTATCGATGATGATGATTTCAGGGGAAGAGCAGCTCGATCTTTCATCCACAAAATTTGATCGACATATTGGTAATTTTGTATTACAGTACTGGATTATATGAAATAGTTTGATACATGAGGAATTATTTGTGTGTTAAATTTTTGTGAACATTATTATACTGTAAAACCAATATTATTTCTACTACTTGGCTCGTAGTAGCAGTGGGTGAGAAGTTCATGGAGGTTACAGGTTGTTTTGGTATTAAATTATAAATTTGGATGCTCACATTGCCAAAAACGAACTATTCACTTATAAGGAAAAGATATGGTTGCGACGATCACTTGCTTTTGTTTCAGGTGAGCTGTACACGGTTGCCTGTAGCCCAAAAGATCCTACTCGTGTGGTAAGTGGAGGCACGGGTAAAGATGTGGATCTATGGAGGATAAAAAACGAGGATGAGGATAGTAACTGGACTGCTGTGCCTGGTTAGTTATCGTAATCATCTTTCTTCATATTTCTATGTACTTCCCTTTCCTTTTCACTTTTTACACAGATATATAGATTCGCACATATGATATGGAGGAAACCTGGACTCTCTTGTTACTCTATGCTTCAGCGCTGATGGAGTATTACTTGCATCTGGAGGACCTCATCACGGTTTCCTTAGAGTTTGGGACTCATCATCAGGAGCTCTTCGTCGCCAATTCGATGGTCCTCCTGAAGGCCTCGAGGTCCATCATTTTCTCTTTCGCATCACGATGCTTGAGAAAGCGCTTTTATGATTATAGATACATGCTGCCTATCATCTATTACTCCTATTATTTTCTAAAACGAAACAACAAAAAAATAAGTGTTGAGAATACCACTAGAAACATTTGACATGCTAAATGGGAATCAAAATTCTGGGTTGGACAATTCTTATCGCGTTTTTGGTACCTTGTAACACCAAGTTGTTGCTGTCCTTACTTTGTATCTAGATTGATCATGGCATCTTAGCTATTACACATTACTTGTTTTTTTTCTTTTTATTTTTTGGTTCCTACCTGGAGATTTTCTCATCGAGTACTTGTCGTTTCTGTTTTATAGTGGCTCAAGTGGCATCCTACACGTCGTATCATCCTGGCTGGTTCATATGATTCAAATGCTTGGGTTTTTGATCTTGATAGCGGACAAGTTCGTAGGTTTATAGGTCATAATGGACCAGTCTTGTGTGGGTATTTTGCCTCTGATGATAACGGACCGACGCTTTTCTTCTTCCCTCGTCATTGTTTATTTCATGTTCTACATATTTCGGCCGAGGGTATGGACCTTAACTCCTGTCTCACACTCTTTTTTCCTTGCTTGATCGAATTTGAAGGTGATATTTTCTGTACTGGTCCCCGTGATGGATCTCTGAGGGTTTGGAATCTCGAGTGGCGATTGTACTCATGTTGTCAGAGGTATTCTTCAAGATCTAATTCCTTTATTTGATGTGGTTTGCAGTTCTTCAGTGAGGATACCGTTGTTTATTGTATCTTTTATGTCTTTATATCGATGCACACATATGCTTTCGCTTGATCCGGTACTTCAGCTGAATAAGGTTTACTACCTACAACAGAGGTTCACAAACATTCGTCTGGTTGATCTCTTAAGAGTCCAGTAATAGCTAACGGAAGCTTCAAAGAGACCTTGGGATTGATTCAACGTTTGTATTCATTTTGCAGAAATTTTATTAAAAGAAATGTCTTTAGATGTAATAGGACAGTATCAACGAATTTCAACTTACATTAGATTCCTAATGGTTTTGCTTTAGGTCAAAGCCATTTTGCGTCTTTGATAGCCTTTGCCGTCAAGCCTCATTCAACTATTGCCGTAGTTGGCACGAACAATGGCTCTGTTTATGCTGTGGACTTAGCAACTGGACAGGTTAGAATTCTCCTTGCTATCTCACTTGCAAGCACTTTGGTTATCAATTGGAGATGGAGAAGGGGAGTATTTGTTTCTGTTGTAATTGTATCTCTTAAGCCATGTGTAATTGTTTTTCTAACCAAAGGGGTGTTTATGGTGTAATGAAATTTTCGATACATTGATATTGCCATCTAAATATTTATAATCATTTATCACCAAGTCATCCGATCCTTACTGCTGGAACCCTTTGGCCGCTTGGCTGTGGTTGTTTGTGTTGAATTTTTCAAAGGTAAAAGATTTCAGTGGCTTCTCCCCATTCTCTCATGTTGTCTTACTAGTTTATAACAACTAAAAGAAAGCTTGTCTTATCGCTTGGTCTTCGGGATTGATACAGTAATGCCAACTGGGTAGCTATAGGGAGCATGGAAGGGAAGCTTATGATCTGGAATTGCAAAGATTCTTCACCTGACTTGATTATGGAAAATAAGGTATACGATTTCGTCTTTATATGAACGGAAAAAAGAAGCTAATGCAACATTAGTCAACGAGACTGCGGAGGTGTTTTCAATCATAAGATCATGAATTGCCATGGAATCGCCTGTTCTACAAACTTTTGTCAATTCCTTGGCAAAAGCTGCGGGTGCTGAACATTATGCATTACTTATATACCTTACTGTGATTCAGAAGAAAAATCCCTTGCCTTAAAAAAAAAACCTTGTTGCTAGGATGTGGAGCACTTTTTCTTGGGATGAATTCGGGTTTAGGTTCTTTTTCTCCTTTTTGGATTTCTTCATGGGTTATGGTATTGTTAGGATTATTTAATATGAAAAAATCAAAGAAATTTGAAGCAAGGTTGGCTACTTGCTTGTCCTGGAGATGCATTATCATTGATGGGGTCCTAGTATTTATTCAAATGGTTGGGTTGTCATTTGGACGGCAGTGTGAAGCATTGTGTTAGTATTTTGTACGAGGAGGATTTCTGCAGCTTTCCTTGGTCATTTCACATTGGCAATTTGTGCCTATAAATTGAACTCATAGAGAACAGAATGTAGAAGAAGAGAGCCAAGAAAAGACAGAGAGGAAAGACACGTCATTGGGAAGGATTATCCTAAATATTATAATATTATTTTTTATCGATGTGAATTATGAGTGTCATAAAATTAGTGAGTTTAGAATAAATTCTCTTATAACAAAAATTCATCAGGATAGTAAAAATACTTGTTGGTTGTCCATGAACGTAACCCTAGAAGTAGGATGAATCACGTAAATTTTTATATCGTGATTCTGATTTATTTTTTATCATTTATTCTATTTATTTTTTTAATATTACTTGTATCAAGTTCCTAGGATTTGGTTCCTCTATTCCCAACAGATATGAGGGTCAACGGAACATGAGAAATAAGATACATGACCCATGGTTCTCTGGCTTAGTTGTTCATAAACAGGATTGATTGCTAGTATTTTAGAAACGCATAACGAACTCCTTGAAAATTAACGTTTTCCTTTGCCACCTTGTCGATTTTTAGTACATCATAAATTTCTATTTTCTAATGAATCACTTGATAATCTAAACTCGAAACAGGAATGAAGCTATGAGATCTGTATGATTATGTGTACTGTAGTCTTATGGTAGTGGAAGTCTGCTGACTTTTGATCTGATCTTTTTTTTTTTTTTTGGTTTGTAATGTCCCGAAAATTAGACCTGTTTAAAAGACGTTATCGTCATGATCTAAACCTAAACCATAACACTCTTATAAAACATAAACACATACCTTATACTTTTTAGTCTCAATTTAGCGCTAGTTTTATTGCCGATCTTTTATGCTTCATTAACCTCGTTAATAGACCTGAAAATATTTAAATAATTTGAGAAATGAGAGAAATCTCAATAGCTATACTATGACACGTAAATTCACGGATTCAGAAACTTGAGGCTGTCTTCAAACTTGTAACAAATGCCTCTTGAAACTTAGGAGTTCATGATGATACTCAATGAAGAGGTTTTTAAGTTCTTGAGTGCTTAAAACATGATCATGTCATATTAAGGAAGATATTTGAAAACTTTATACGTATGAGCCGATATGACCGCGTGTGATTTTGAAAGCTTAGCGGAAGCATTTTAAAACCATTTGGCAAAGAGTATTAAACCATGGAAATACTTGAAAGAGTTTTGAACTCTCATTTGCTTATTTTCCAAATTGATTGCAAAACTTCGTGACATGAAAAACGTTCAAGACTTAAAACACATAAATAAACCTAGTTGTGATAGTTAAAAGGTTTACCACACTTAGTTACATTATATGAAACATATACACGTTCCTTAAATAGTATAGAGGAAGCATGTCAAAAGATATTCTTAAAACACTTGCTTGTTTATTTTCATAACCAAATCACATAGGAAGAAAGAGGCTTAGCGTTTAAAACATAAAAACAAACATGTGTGCGAGTTCTTGTAACTTGGCATGTTTTGTTAAGCATTATCTTGGTTCGGTACACCTAGGATCATCATAGACCCATCGACGTATGTCATTGATTACTTGATCGGGATTTTACTCATTTACCTTACTTAACTCGCAAAACAGCTTATTAAAAGCTCTTGTTTAAACTTGACTTGATAAGCATATATGTTACTTAAAAACATGTGATAGTGAAACACAAAGCATGGTTTTCACAAGTATAAAGACTTGGTTTTCATAAAGCATTTTGGGGATTGTTTGAAAAACATACTTAAGCCACATCTTAAAAGCTAACCATATTTATGGTTATAAACACATAGACGTGGATAAAACCTTGAATTTGAACCATGTCACAAAACAACCATCCATATAGTTAAAACATTTGTGAGAACTTCTTGCTTTAAATCATGGGAAAAACTCTTGATGATGACAATGACAAAGCGTAGCAATGAATATTAAAACATGGATTTTTCCAGTAGGGAGGCTCATACTTTCATAAGATACTTAAAACATTGGTAAATTCTTAAACGTGTATAATGTCGAAAACCTTAGAATTTATGAAGTGTAAAGTATTGATAAAATCACGGATATGAACCATAAAGTAAGCTTTTATCATCCATATAATTACCTTAATAATGTTTGTGTAGTTCTTGTGGTAAGTGTGAATCTTGCCCCCCCATGTTCGTCAAACTTCAATTTTTATCGATCTCGTCGTGCTTGTTTAGGCTAGGCCTCGTCTTCACTTCCTCCTCTCCCTTAATACTACTTTAGGTGTTGGTATGTCTCTCTCTTAACCCTAAACATGGCCTATTTATAGAGTTTTTATTAGGTTCCTTGTCACATGTGTCGGCGACGAGGAGTCGACATGTGTCACATACGTGTCAAGCCCACGCTTACGGCATGACATGCAAACACTTAGTCATAGGCATCGTTAAAGAGTGATCGACACGCGTTGCATAGGTGTCGTCTCCTGGCTTACAGCTTGACATACATACATGTTGCATAGGTGTCGTCTCCTGCCTTACAGCTTGGCATACATACGTCTTGTCATAGGCGTCAACGATATGGTGTTGACATATGTCATCTAAGTGTCGTTCCCTTGACATGCGGACGATTAGTCATCGTATCATGACTTTTTTGCTTGACATATGGGTTTTGAGGTGTCAATTTCATGGCTTAGTCATCAAAAGTTATGTGTTTCTTAGATATCGATGCGCCATCGACGAACTGTGCTAGCTTACCTTAATTTTTGATATTTTACTTTTGATAACGTTTTGACCTATTTATACTATTTGCAACAAATGTGTTAGTTATGTTAACTGCCTAGTTTCAAAATGGTTGGTGACGATGACAAACATTAAACATCTTAATCTCATCGTGCCGGTAGGATCGTATCTTCATGTCAAATGTTAATAAAATTTTGGGTTGTTACATTTTCATTCTTAGGATGATGAGTTTACTTGTTTGTTGTGGGTCGGCGCATCAAAAAACGTGGCTACAGCGTCTAATATTGGGGAGATACCCAAATGGGACGTGGAATATGGTGTGATTAAACGAACGTTCACTGCCCATAGAGATCATATAATCGCAATGGCTCTGTCTTGCGATATGAAGTTTCTCGTTTCAGTGTCAGTTGATGGTGTGGCCCGAGTGTTCAAGGTCGAGGAGCTTTTGGCTTAGTCCTGTATTAATTCTTACAATATTTACTAGCTTATCTCTTTGATCATGGAAACTGTTACTAACTTATGTTTTATCATCGTGATGAGTGTCAGAACATAACAGCCTTGTTTCTCACAATGTTATTTATTCTCTTCCTAGCCAAGATGAGATTTCATTACAATTATAAAAATTAAGAATTAGAGAAATTTTGATATTAAATTAATTAATTAAAAACCTTGTTAAACTAAGTATATCTAATTAAATGATAAATTTAATTATGAACCAATAACCTTATTTAAATATGACCACCTCACCTATATTATCCTCTTTCTTATTTTGTCCCACGTAAAGTTAAGTTGGTGCTGGAATAACATGACGAATAACTAGTATTCCACTCGTGTGAATACTGATATTCACATGTCATGTATGTTACTACGGTATAACGTTTAGCTTTCCATTTTACTTGGTGATTTTCTATGTTTTTTCTACCACCTTTGCTGTCTCACTTTTTTTTTTTAATCAAAATTGTAATTAAGACAATAAAAATATCTTCGAATTTGGACATTTCCCCACAACATATTATATTATCATAAACAAAACATAAGACACAATAAAAGTACGAAAGTGGATGATTGAAATAACACAAAAAGAAGTTAGAATATAAAAGAAATACTGTTATAAAAAAGTTATTTTAATTTATTGAGATATAAATGTAAGCAGAGCAACCAATCTGGATTGGTCTAGTGGTGTTCGACTCAACTTTTTTCTTGAAGGTCTTGGGTTCGAATCCCACTAGTCACTATATCAGCAGAGTATTGTTGGGTCTATCAAGATCATGACCAACTAAACCCGTGATAGATTAAAGAGCAAAACGTTATTTGTAATTGGGACAGTTGATAGCTTAGGTTTATTGATTTCATATAATTATGTGTTAAGGTGGTCAATCTTTAATTGAATAATGTTTGTTGACGTGACAAACCAAAACTATATATGATTGATTAAGATCATTAATTATAATCATGACAGAGCAAAGTGACTAAACATTTATTGTGGGATTGTGCTTAATCAAAATCATGAGAGCGATTAAGGTGACTAACCATTTTGATTGATTGTTGACAAACTAGTAAATAACTAACACCGAATGATCAGCGACTCAATAACTAACCAAAATCAAATAACCACCTAACAACTAACCAAAACCAAATAAACAGCCACTCTTTAACATTATATATTTCAAAATTTATAAATTGTTTGGGAGTAGTAATTGCACTTGTCCCCGGATGTTTCGACGTCGATGATGTGCACGGCGGCCATGGCACCATCGCCGTCGCAATTGTCGCACCTCACAATGACCAAACCCCTCAATCGGAATCCGACTGCACTCAATTAGGGATGATACCATGGCATTCTCCTGTGTCTCTGGGTGATTATCTGTGAGTTTTGACTTCTGTAGGCCCGGGATCCATGGATCACCTATGATCCTAATTGAGGAACGATTGTGGGTTTGTGACTAGTCTCCACAACTGCTTCGCCATTGCAGCAGCTTGAGTCGCGAAACCCTAAGCCACCGAAGCTGTTAGGTTTGCATAAATGCTCTCATCTCTTCCAGTGAGAATCCCATCTTACTGAGAATCCCAGGTTTGCATAAACGCTATCACCATCTTACTGAGAATCCCATCTTCAACATTACTGCTCGGACAAAAGGCCATTCTAGTCGATCATACGCTTTCTCCATATCTAGCTTCAATGCATAGAACCCATCTTTATCATTCCTTTTGCTCCAATGAAATGCATCGTTTCAAATGCTGTGATTACATCGTTTGTTATTGATCTGTCAGCTACGAATGCCCCTTGCGAATTAGTAATGAGTGACGGCAAGACTCGTTTCAGCCTGCTAGCCAGGGCCTTCGAGATTAGCTTGTAGAACACATTGCAAAGACTGATTAGCCGAAAATATGTTGGATTTTTTTGGATTTTTGACGTTGGGGATCAATGCAAGGAATGTCTGGTTGATACCAGCCAGGTTCGTCTCCTCATTTAGGTAATGCAGCACACACTGAGTCACCTAGTCACCCACAATCTTCCAATGAGTTTTAAAAAATTGAGCATTTAACCCATCCGGTCCAGACGCTTTGTTTCCAGACATCTGATTCAAGCTTTGTTTCTACTTCAGATGCAGTGAAAGGGCTATCTAGGAACAATACCTGGTCCATGGAGAGCTTCGATGTCCAGTTTGGTGAGTCCAAGAAATCCATATTTATTTCTTGTGTTGAAAACAGCTTCGAGTACAACCTGTTAAAAACCTCGTTAATCTTCATCATATCCCTCGTCCATCTCCCATTCTCATCCTCAATTCCATGAATGGTACTTTTCATTCGTCTACGACTAGCCCGCAAGTGGAAGAAAGCAGTATTTCTATCACCCTCTCGGATCCAACTCAACCTCGCCCTTTGCATCCCATATGTCTCTTCCTTGTCAAGGAGCGCATCAAGATCTGCATGAATTTCAGAGACATGATCTATGTTTCCCAGCTCCTCTTCTCACATATGCATTTCATGTAAACATTGTCGTTTCTCCCTGAGCTGGTCATCTTCAGTTTTTCTAGCATCTCCATGCTAGTGGTAGCTGGTACCAGTGAGTTCCATGCTGTTGAGACAATTGCACTACTCTCTTCGTCTGAATCCCAACAATTTTCATATCTGAATGGCCTGCGTTGGCGACGTATATGAAGGGGACGGCACCATTGGATATGAACCTGCATATGGTCAGAGGCCACAGCTTCAACGTTGTGCACCATGAAATCTGAAAACAGTTCAACCCATTCCAGGTTTGCCAGAGCCCTGTCTAGCCTCTCTTGAACTAGGTGATCCCCTCGAACCTTGCGGAACCAGTCTTGGTTGAATTTATATCAGGGAGATAATACCAAGACAAATTTTTATCCTTCCAAGGCTCTCCCTTGTAATATTTTTTGAACAATTTTGTCCTTCTCCACACTTAGTCTTGGAAAGATAAAAAAATCATCTTGGATTTATCATTTCCCTTTATATTACTGGATATATTCATTTCATTAAAATTGCAAAAAGCATACTGACCATAATATGGTAACCTACAAATCTGGTTTTCGCTAACGATTTTATTACAGTGTCTTGTTTGGTTCTAACGTTTTGTGTCTTATTCTAGGTCCCAATTTAAGAAAAGCCCATGAGATGAATTGAACAAGTTAGTAAGAGCAATTCTCTTTTTTTTTTGCCATCGGAAGGGCATTGTCAAATCTCTTAATCACCGCATGAGGAAATCCAGAGCATCTTTTTAGTGTAGAGGGAAGAAAGCAATCTGGCACCAACCGTCCCTGTATCTTTGAACAGTCACCTATATCCAATTCTTTAAGTGAAATAAATTGATTTGAATTTCAACTTTCGTCACGTTTTTTTATTCATTTTTTTTTTTGTTCGTTATTTTTTTCTGATCTTTTGTTGCACTGCACAACCTCGTTTCTATTTTTTATAGTAGTTGAAAGAAGAGCCTTCATCCGCGTACTCCCTTAATTCATTTTTTTTAATGGGCAGTTGTAATATCCAAAAATTTTAAAAATTTAGAAACAAATATATAACGTTACGATTGTAAAATAATCGTGCAAAAAATGTTATAGATTTGATCCAAGAAAATATTTGATTATTAAATCAAATATAATAATGTAATATTTAGGATGATTAGTTGAATACGACAATAAATATTACGAACGAATAACGTTACAACGTTATAAACATTGCGCGTAAGGGCTAGCGATATTAATCCCATAAATAATGGATTATGACACGGAAGGTCATATTTTCGTATATGGATAAATCTATCGATGCAAATAAATTATCGATGAATTAATGTAACGAAATTTAGATAAATAATGGAGTGAACGAGACGTATCGTAGGACAGAACGGGATATTTCTTCACACACTCACCAAATCTCTCCACTCTCCCATACTCACCCCTCCCACTCACACCATCACTCACTCCACTGCCAACCACCATCACCAGTGCCTACACCACCATCAGCCGCCAACGCCATCTGCGCCATCAACTTCAAGATCAATCTCCAGCCAACGCACTCATCAATATCGCCTTCATCATCTCATCACCACACCCTCATCACCACGACGACAACAAGACGAAGAACAGCAACAGCAGCCGGAAGGGAGGATCAACATCGGCAGCCCGACCAGAAAACATCAACGGATCCGTCCGTGTGATCGTGTGCATAAGAAAATCAAACGCGTTCTAGATAACCTCACTCGTCCGAGATGCCTTTTCTATGCGTTCACAAGCTTTCTTCACGTCCGTGCATGTTTGTGATATGTTTTTGCTGTGAATGATGTGTGTGGATTGGATTTTATGTGTTGTGGTGTCAAATGAAGGATTCGTGAACGTCGAAGACGGGTTTTAGCTGACAGGCGCGTCGTGCCCGTGTAATACCCGAGAAATTTGGGAGTTTTGAGACAAATATATAACGTTACGATTTTTAAAACAAATCGTATCAAAAAGGTTATATATTTAAAAGAAAGAAAATATTTGATTAATTAAATCAAATATGGTGATTGAAATTGTAACGCCCCGAAATCCGGAATGTCCGGCACGTGACGTTATGCCGTCATAGACCCAGTCCAGACAAGTATATAATCATTTATATACTTTCACGCTTTAAACCCCATGTTAGCGCTCCTACGCTCAATGCATATGCAACCTATCATTTTGGTTTTAATCCAATTTCTTATTTTTCCTTAACTTCTAACCTAGAAAACCCTAGCTCTGATACCACCCTGTAACGTCCCGAAATCCGGAATGTCCGGCACGTGACGTTATGCCGTCATAGACCCAGTCCATGACAAGGCTAAACAAACCAAACGGTTTTGTAGGTACAG
>JAOVYX010002198.1:0-12000 GCA_035668315.1 Drosera spatulata
ATCCTCCTAAAAACTCTGTTCCACCAGCTGCATTCCTTATTGTCAGGAACTAACCACGACCAGGAATAATTCCAACAGGCTTGTGAATTACTCTCGAGACGAGTGGAGGAGGAAGGCAAGCTCGCTCGAGGCGAGGGAGCTCTTAGAGTTGTGTCTGAATGAGGTCCCGATTGACCTGCTTATATACTCGAAAGGTGAGCATCGAGACAAGGCGATCGATTTCCACAAGAAAAGAGCATGATTCGGGGCCGGAATATCAATTAGGCTATCAAGCCCATCCATGAATCGCCTTGGTGGAGAAGGCAAGGGACGGCGGCGGTGTCGAGTGAAGAAGAAGAGATGGTGGGGGAAAGAGATGGATTCTACCCAATTTCTTTCCCTATTCTTTATTTATTGTTTTTTTAGTTTAATTTAAATCTAAATTGATCAAAAATTTCAAATGTAACTTTTTCTTATGTTTTGATCCTCATTTGGATTTATAAACTGTATATCATATTCTGTGAACTGTATATCATATTTCGTGAACTATAATTTTGTATATATGAATTATAAAAATCAAAATGGGACCAAAACATAAAGAAAACTTACATTTGGAACTTCTCAAACATTCATCCTTAATTTAATTAGGCCAACATATTGGGTCAAATAAATAAAGAATTTGGTTTGGGACTAATAATTTTAAATGTCTATACAAGTCAATGATTATCTGTTGCATTCATCAAGATGCTATAAAATAAGGGTACCTTTTTGTATTTTTAGGGTGTAAAGTCCTCGTTTCAGACAAGGTGTTATAATATTACAAAATTTTGATATTAAATATATTATAAAATATAACGTTATTTAAAAATATGAATAATATAACGAATACATAACGTTATAATGGTGTAACGTATGCGTTTAACAAACGTACATATTAGGTATAACGTGCGTGCGACATTATAACGTAACGTTATAAGGTTATAATACATGCATTTGGGTTAATAAAATGCAGTCCCGAAAATATTTGAAATTTATAACGAAACAAATATCGCTAACTTAGAAATAATTTTGTCTATTTGCAGACATGGTTTTTGATAAAATAATAGAATAAAATATAGATAAAAATAGACCGATAACAATCAAATGAGGGAAATCTCCTTTCCCTGTTCACTATTCACGCGTGTTGAAAATCTCCCGGCACCCTCGTCGTCTCGTCCACGAATCCCGCGCACGCCTCCATCACCTCAGCCTCTCCATCACCAGATCATTCACCATTCATCTCTTTCCCTTCGTCTTCATCCTCTGGAAACCAAACCATGCAGCAAACACCGTCAAACAACCACAGCTCAGCTGCCATCGAACAACCAAACGCCATCCTCGTCACGATCATCACCCCGTACAGCCACGAAGACAACCACACATCAAACACCTCACCATCTCGTCATCAACTCCCGAGCGTCATCACTATCATCTTCAAACAGAAACAGCAGCGGAGACGGGCAACAAGTGACGAACAAGGCTAGGAAAAACAAACACTCAAGATAAACTAACCCGATACGTGACGTTTATTTTCTTTCGTGAGCTCGAATTCTATTCGTGAATGTTTGAGACCTTGTGTTGTACTGAGATATGATCTAGTAGTTTGGGTTTCATGTGTTGCTTGGAGTTGTAGGGAGAATTCGAGCCGTTGCGGATGAAATCCTTGTGTTTCAGTATTTCAGGCCCGTCACGCCCGCGACTGATCTGGGTCATGGCCGCGGCACATTCAAATTCCTAAGTTTGAACAGCCGTGCCCGCGAAGGGGCTCTGTCCTGAAGACAGAACGCCCTACTACGTCAAACATCATTTTTTTTTTCTGATCGGTGAGCGGGACCCCCGTCCTTGGTGAGCGTAGCGCACATTCGTCATGAAAAATTAACCTAAATGCGTATATGTGATACATGAACCTTGTGTTTAGAAATGGATATTAAATATGCATGTATGAACAATGTTAAATGAAATCATCGTAACGCATGCCTAAGAAAGCATTGAAACGATTTTGGGATTTTCATTGCGGGACATACAAATAAATGAGATGCAAACCAACGATGAACACCTAATCAAATATAAAGTCTAAACACTGTACATTGTGCATGAACTGTCAACTCATCTGTCATACTCCTCTGAAGATGTGTTAGAGGCGGTACCCCATACTATCATGATCTGATCTACTGAAACTATTGTGAAGAAGGTCGAACGTGTTGTCCTTTCTTGAAAAATCTTTATCGAATGTCAAGTAAAAGTCATTAAGACTGAACTCTATCCAATCTTCTTGAGTCATCATCAAGGGTAAATTGAACTAACTAGGGAGCATTGGACAGCCCTTACTCTCTGCAGGGAGGCTTAAATCTATCCCAACGAGGGATAAATAGAGCCTGTTGGAGGTATACTTTATCCACTAAGGTGTAAGACGGCGTACAATCTTGGCACGTATGCATCGAATTGACGGATTCTTGTACCCTGGTCGACAATTAACGAGTCTTGAATTCAGAGTCTGTCTGTTGAAAACTCTCGAGTCATAGGCCCAAGCTAACAAATAAAAAAAAATGAAGCATAAGAAACGTGAAATGATACAAATACTCACACATAATATGACATACCTATTTTCCTAGAAAGTATAAATGTTTTACTAGTACTCATCGATTCTCCATAATCGAGGGAGTACCCTGCAAATGTAAGACATATACTCTAGGTTACTGAGTTTCATACTCACGGATTATGTATTCCGTTTGTAGGTGAGATACTAGACAATCAGTGAGGACGTTAGTCGCCTTATGCATTTTGGGAGATATTCTGATGAAACCTATAGTCATTTTGGTTATGTAATAAATGCCATGTATTAATCATGTCGGCAAACTATGTAATTAACCAGATTTTGCACTACTGATGAAAAATGATTTGTAATAGCTGAGCAGGTTGAATTGAAGCATCACAGGTATTTTCCTTGACTTTTGATACCTCTAAACCCGTTTGGTTTGGTTAGCCTTGTCATGAGTCAGGTTCGTGACGGCATAACGCCACGTGTCCTTCTAGCGGAGCTCGGGGCATTACACGTATACTTATGAAAAATACGAGTTTTTGCGACGAAAATTTGCGAAGGACTCAAGATCCGTCGCAAAAAAGTTATGTTGTTTTTGGGTTGAATTTTCAAAACCTTTATTCCAAAGGAAAAAATAATTATTTACGACGGATGTTCCTTGCGAAAAGACAAAGGATTTGGGGAGGTAATTATCCATCATAAAAATATGTTTTTCCTTCGCTTTGCATATAGACCATTTGCGAAGGAAAATTCCTTCTGTAATACGTTAAATTTTCTTCGTAACAAATACACATCATTGACGAAGGAAAATTTCATCGTTAATTTGCTAAATTCCTTCGCAACAAGCCCTATTTTTCTCTTGAAGGTGTTCCAAAAATAAAATATTTAAAATATACAAATATTGAATATATAATGAAATATACTATAAGAACAAGTATTGAAAATATTTATTTTGATTAACTATTGGATAAATTAAACAAACCCTTTTTTTCTCTTATAGGGGATCCAATAACAAAATATATAAAACCAACCTGGGTTGGTCTAGTGGTGTTCGACTCAACCTTCTTCTTGAAGGTCTTGGGTTCGAATCCTACTAGCCTCAATATCCATGTTGGCCACGCCCGTTGACTTCGGTCAAAGCTTTACCCGATGCTGGTGGGGGGGGCGCCTTATCAGTGTCCGAGGGATTAGTCGAGGTGCACGCGAGCTGGCCCGAAACACCCTCGTCACCAAAAAAACAACGACAAAATATATAAAATATAAAAATATTACACATATGTATGTATGTATGTATGTAATAAAATAGAATATTTGTATAATATATAAATTTATCTCATGTATTTAAGTAACTTTTGAACATGATAATGAACATAGAAGAGTAGACATATTCTAATAATATTGCAAAAATAATTATCAATGTTTCTTAAAATCTCAGAATTTATTGTTTGATATTTATCTTAGCTATAGACTGTACTTAACTAAACCATAGAAATATCAATAATAAATAATATTGTAATAAAAATGATATTGTAATATAAAGTGAAATTTGGATGAATTAAGATAACATTAGTGAAAGAAAATCTATTAATGCAATAATGTTATTATCGTTATTAAATAATTCTAAATCGGCCTGCATTAATTCAAATCCTTGAAAATATTAAAAACCTAAGAAAAGAATGAAGCGGTAATATAGAATAGCTTGCGTTCAAAGCTGAGAGGATTTGCTTGGTCAAGTGGTTCAAATCTCTTTGGTCAAATGTGAGGGAAAATGTAATTTCCCATGCTAATCAATAGAACGCAAGCCTCCTTGTTATTGTTTGCTTCAGAACCTTCACTCTCCTCAACAATCATAAGAGCATAAGCAACGAGATCAGCGCAACCATATCTAGGTGAGGGCTTAACTTGGCATTTAGATCTCTTCGCAGCTAGACTCGTGTTTTGTGTTATAATTGGGATCTCCTCATGATCACTCTTTGAGTCAGCATGATCTTCTAACCTCTCAGCTTGCTCCCTTTCCTTGTTCTCCACCTTAAATACCACTTATTTTCTTGCTTTCTAGTCACTTGTGGAGTCAAAAACTTCTTGATCTCGAAGCACCAAATTTTGTATCCTTATACCCAGTTTGCATAGCTAATGAAGGTGCCCTTGTTTGCTCGGGCTCAAGTTTTACATCGTTCATATGATAATAAGCGGGGTAATCAACTACATGAAGGACAGAGTAATCATATGGCATATCAGACCATAACTCCATGGGAGTCTCACATTCAATAAGAGTAGAAGGAGAGTGATTTACAAGATAAGAGGTTGTGATGGTAGCCTTCGCCGAGAAATTTTTATCAAGAACTGCATTGGAACGCATACATCTACATCTTTCTAGAAATGTCCTATACGCCATACCATTTTCCTTAAACGTGTGTGTGATAGTGCAATGATGGGTAATTCCAACATCATCACAAAATTTGTTGAAATCAGATCCATAGAACTCTATACCATTATCAATTCGAAGATACTTAATTTCCTTCGTAGTCTGATTTTTGACAAGTGCTTTCAACCATTTGAAGGTGTCAAAGATGTCACTCTTTCTTGTCATGAAGAATGCCCAAATGCGATGAAAGAAGTCATCCACAAATGTACAGATTATGTTGCACCACCCTTCGATATAATAGGAGACGATCCGCATAAATCTGAGTGCGCATAGTCCAGAATGTCTTTAGTTAAGGGTGCACTAGTACTAAGGCATACCCGGTGGTGCTTCCCAAATGCAATGCTCAAAAAAGTCAAGAGAAAAAGTCCTTTCTCCTCTAAGTAATACACGGTTGCTAAGAACACTCATGCCACGCTTTCTCATGCGGCCTAGCCTTATTTTTGATAAGTTGGAGTGTACGAAATTAGAAATAGTAGAAGCGAAAGAATAAGAAAGTATGATAATACCTTGAAGAACATAAGGGTTTCGAGCCTTTATACCTCGCATAACGACTAGAGAGCCTTTGGTCACTTTGAGCGCCCTATCTCCACCAGCATACTTGTACATATTCGAATCAAGAGTGCTCAATGGAGTCAGGTTCTTCTTTAGTTCCTGAATGTGACTAACATCCTTCAGGTTCCAGACAATATTGTCATGACATTTGATTTGAACATTACCTTGAAGAACATAAGGGTTTCGAGCCTTTATACCTCGCATAACGACTAGAGAGCCTTTGGCCACTTTGAGCGCCCTATCTCCACCAGCATACTTGTACATATTCGAATCAAGAGTGCTCAATGGAGTCAGGTTCTTCTTTAGTTCCTGAATGTGACTAACATCCTTCAGGTTCCAGACAATATTGTCATGACATTTGATTTGAACATTACGAACACCAATAACAAAACAAACAACATTATTTCCCATCAAAACTAAGCCTCATTAGTAGGCTCAATAATGGCACTTAGGTCTCATATGGTATGGGCATTTAGGGTCAAGAATCTATTGGTTTGCCCAGGCTACTCAAGAAAGTGAGAAGGGGGAAGAGGGGACATGCCTGTCGCAAAGCGGTCAAATTAGAATAATTATACACTTACTCACATTCTAGACGTATTCTAAGTAACTATAGTAGTGGAAGTAGGGATCTAACCCACAGAGACGGTTGATGCAATATTAAAACTTGTAATGATCACGACAAGACTCTACCAACATAAAGATAAGTATTAACTTTTGGTGGGGGAGGGGGTTTGTTTTTTACTAATTAAACTAATAAAATAGCTAAAAATAAATAATTATAATCTAAACTTGTAGAAAATATGAACAAAGGTATTACTTTATATGATAAAATATAGGGAGGTCAATTAACTATGTTTTACCTTTTTAGGATCAATCATGGATGAATATCATATAGTTTCATTATGCTACAAAGGTTTGGTTGGACTACTTTTGGGCATAAAGCACTGCATTCGCTGGAATATTAATTACCAATGAGCTTGTATAATTATTTTAACCTATTCATCTCTAACATACCGATTAGCTTGTATATGCTAAAAATAAATAAATTGATTCAAAGCAAGAGAATTCATCAAACATGAACATTAATAGCGATGAGCTTAAACTATCATGTTCACATGCAATCAATTATAACATCATGACAATGAGCTTAAATTATGAACGTTATTTGCTACCAACTTAATCACTCAGCACGATTAATAGCTAGGTTACAATATCAATAGGTGGTGAAACTAATTAATTTTATAACATATCATTGATTAAGGTACTATTTCATTCATCAATCAACATATATGAAACTGGTTTAGGTGATCTACTCAATCTCATGATCCAATATAGGTAGAATTTCATTAACCTTTCCTTACAAAGTGACCACTTACTCATGATCATCATCACACATCATATCATGATGCATCATCACAACCATAATCTGAAGATAAACAGAGAAAGAAGCATAATACAACGCTGAATAACAAAGATCCAATGACAAAACAATGAGATCCAAAGCCCTACTCCTTCATCCAACCTCAACAAGTAAGGGAATCAAAGAATTCTAACCTGGGGTTTATGTGGAATGAACGGACAAACCTTTGAAAAACGACCTAAATCTCTCTATCAAATGAATAGAATATATAGATATTTATAGAAAACCCGAAAACTATTTTAAAATTCGAATAAAACAAACAAATTCTTCCTTTTGACCTGTGTAAAGGTTGTTATGGGCCTCCCGTAACGGCCATTACACAGCTTTAAGTTGCCAGGAATCATGATATACGGCTGAAACAGTCGTTACACAGATTTGAACTCTAGAAACTGTCACCGAATGAGTGAGACGATGCTATTTTCTGCCATTTCAGGGTCTGTAACGCCCGTGACAGTGCTTACACTGTGTTTTTTAAGACTACGATGGTCACACTCGTGATGGATGTGGTCACGCTCATGATAGATGTTATTTTATAAGATATTTCTAGATTTTCACTAGATTTTTATTAGGGTTATTAGTTTTTTTTATAAATACCACGTTTTGTATTCATTCTAAGGGAGGATTTTTGGCCGTCTTTGACGATGGGACTCTTTAGATTAGATCACTTTTTAATCTTTCATCTTTTCTTTTGTCATTTTGGAGATTGGATCAAGGTGCTTATACTTGAACTACTTCGGATTTGAATTGTAACCATTGAAGATTGTTTATATACAGCAAGTATCACGTTCTCTCTATTCTCTTTTAGTTTGATGATGATGTTTGTCTGTTTATTGATGATTGTAATGATTATCTTCGCTATGAGTGAGTAGAACTATTAGTAGGAAACCTAATAATGAAGTTTATGTGATGGGATTATGAGATAATCTATCTAAAATAACAAAACCAGATTCGTTTTATACATGATTGATGCTAAAGGTTGGATGTTTATCATAGTTGATGCATGATTTCACCTAAAATGACTACCTAGATGACTTTATACATTGATTATACCATGATTAACTCTATGATTACATTTAACTTAGTCACTTAGTTGTTGTTATAGGTTGATCTAGCTATTGATACATTCTCTGTTGGTAATATTAGTAGCAACTAATCAAGTTTTGATACATTCTCTTTTGGTCATCACATGATTAGAACCTTTTGAATGGGAATTGATAAAAAAATGTCTTTTTCTATTGCTTAATGTTTGGTTTGTTCCTTATTTTATTCAACCTCATTAGTCTAGCATATACATTCTCTTTTGGTATGTTAAGTTAGTTTAGTTAGTTTATAGAGAACGTAATATAAGAGACCCTTATATTACAATCAAACCAATCAGTAATGAATCCAAACTACAATCAACCAATGATTAATCCCTAAGTTAAGATGGAGTAATAAAAATTTCCTATGTTTGTTTCCAATTGTTTACAAGGTAATTCAATTTCCATAGCAATTTAGTTAGTTTTAGTTAGTTCAATTAGAATTTAATTCATTAAATCTATAGAATCCCCTCAATCTTAGTTTTCATAATTTTAGTAGTTCTTAAACGTGATTAGAAAAATAATATTGCGACCGTCCCAGTGGGTTCGACTCTTACTTCTACTACTGTATTAATTTAAATATTTTTAGAATGTAAGTAAGTGCATATAAATTCTAATTTGATGTGCTTATGACAGCATGCATCAATGAGTAGTTGTTCAGTTATTTTATGGTTAGGATAACTAGTACACAACTTTATAAAATGATCCCAATATTTGCTCAAATTTTCCCCATTAAGTTGTCGTATACCATTATATATATCCGTAGGGAAGAGGTCCATGATGCAGGAAAAAACTTTTCAAGAAATAAATTTTACATCTCAATCCAAGTGGTGACGCTAGCAGGTGGAAGTTCATATAGACAATCTTTAGCTACTCCATCCAAACTAAGTGGAAAAGCATACAGTTTAATAGTTTCAGGTTCAGCTCCATCACGTCTCATGGATTTGCACACAATATGAAGTTCTTTTATGTGGCGGTGAGGGACCTCACCTAGCATGTCACGGAAAATAGGGATACGATGCACTAATCCTGAAGTCAATTAAAAATTAGCATCCACTTCTGGGAACACTATGCACAAAGGTTCTCCCTCATAGGTAGGAGCTCAAAGCTCCTTGTGGGTTTGGTTATTCACAGCAGCCATTTCAAAATAAAAAATAGGAACGGGCTCACCGGGATTAGGAGATGAAGGTGGAGATTCTTTAACTCGAGGTGGAGATTGACGCGTTTCTGTCCTTATTATTCGAGGAGATGGCTGCTCCTAACCTCTAACTTCAAGTTGTCGAACTGCTTTACTCAGTCTAGATCCAATTTTCGGTCTGTTTCTTAATTTCATAGCTGTCATGAACAATCTATAAATAAGCACAAAACAATGATAAGAAATAAAAAGAATCTATTCTAACAAAACACACTAACAAGTGGGTCCCCGGCAATAGCGCCAAAATTTTATGTGTGTCATTAATCGTGTCAAACTAATAACTTATTCAATCCCTAATAATATATATTAAATATATAGGATAAGCAAAGATCGTTCCCATGAGGACCTACATCGTAGTGTAATTTTATTCGAGATAAATGTAACTATTTCTATTATTATTGTGCTTATGCAAATATATGGGGGATTCTGTAAACTAGTTATGAAAACTAAACCAAACTACGATTAAACTAAGCTAATTATCAAGAAAGACTATGAATGTTGTAAGTTTGATGTAATGATATAGTGAGACCAGCAAGGACACATTCAAAATCACTCGATATTGTTAAAGGACTAATCATTGATCAATCATATGTATTATTGAATGGAAAACATGAAAAGAGTTCACTACCTTTTCATTTATCATAGTTAATTTTTATGAGAGCAAGACAATCAACACTAACTTGTAACTTAGACTAAAAATGAGAGCATGATTAACACCGAAACAAGTCGGATTAAGAATAAAAAGGTTTCGTCATCCTAGATGAAATATGAGAAAAGAAATTTGATCATATTCAATCTAAAACATGTGAATATCTAACAAAGTTAGAATAAAAGAGCGTAATTCTACCCTCATTAGTTGCTACTTGTACTTAATTGAAAAGAAAATCAATCAAGTTAGTTACTTTAAACATGAAATCTATCTAGCTGATCAATCTATAAGGTATCATGCATAAAATTGGGGTTTAATCTCATTCACACAAACATTCAACATGACAATGATAAATAAGGATAATTTAATATCTCATAATCCCTTCTAATCATCATGATCCGTTACATGGCTTTGCTATGGTGATCTACTAACTACGCATGATATCAATCACATCAAAAGCATAATTGAAGACATATTCATCTACAATAGGAGAATTGAGAGATGAAGAAAGCTTCTCTGCACAATTGAACACGAAAGATCCAAACTTGCAATTAAGATCCAAACAAGAAATGGCAAATCTCTAACAAGCGTTCCAAACCCTAATTATAGAGTTAAGAGAGAAAAGTTGATGAAAACTAGGTCTTGATCTGTCAAAAACAACAAAGTTACGTGAAGTATTTATAGGCCTAAGCATTAATCTAACAAAAAGATATGATTTCTGAATGAATCTTGTAGAAAATAAATCGTCACAACCCGTTACATGTTCTTCACGGCCCATACTAATGCTTCCAGTATCGGTGAACTTTTGATTGATGAATCATCATGGGCTATGATAGGTCTTCACGACCCATAATTAAGGGCACTGAATAGAGTTGCTCTCGATTAAAGAGTAACGGCCCGTAATAGGGGTGTTACAGCCCGTGAAACAGCTAAACTCCTATCCCTTGCTACGGCGTTACAGTAACGGACTGTGAATAATGTTTCATACCCCCCATGACGCTTCAACAAAACACCAGACAAGGCTCCGTAACCCGTATTGGTCATGAAAATAACTTATAACACCCGTTATTGTGTAAAAAATTCAAACTTTATATATCCTTCGATAACACTTTGCATGAGTCAAAACTCGTTCCTTAGCCTCAAAAGTTCTATATAATCGCCATCCTACAACAAAAACACGCAAAACAACAATACCACATCATCGAGCATAAAACTATCGAAAAATGACACTAAACTAATAAAAAACCAATACAAGACAACAAGTTAAGGTGGGGAAAACTATGAGTGTTTTCACATTCATCGGTGGTTGAGGCTGTGGATGTGCAGGGTTCACAACACGGTCCTTGTCTTCTTCTTCTATCCAACGCTCTACTCCATCCACATGTATTTATCGTCCTTGTTCCGGAACATCGGGATTTTTCTGCTATGATGACATTATTGTCTAAACAAAACTCGAGTTGCACAAATATTAACGAACCTCTCTCTCTCTCTCTCTCACAATATGAAATAAGTATTCATGAAAGTGGCTACAAGAAAAATAAAGCATGCACATAGAAGCATATATGCATAACAGAAATAAAATCTATCAATTGAATTTTTTTTCTCATAAATAAGATGTATGCTGAGTTGTTATTTATTGTGGCAACCATACTAATAAACTAGCAATTTCCTTCATTGATTGAATTAAAGTTGGTTTATTGGTTCTATTTAGTTTGTTAATGTCTTATGTGTCTCAAAATCCTTTAACTTTGATATTATGAATTAATTAAGGTGAATTTATTTTAAGGGATTTGTGAGTTGATTGACTATTTTTAATTTAATTCTAATGAAAATGACTCAACAGACTAGACGTGGAATCGAAAATGAAATACATAAATCGACTCACACTCCCAAGCCAATATAAAGTAAGTCCTAAAACACATAGACATGAAAACACTAGGACTAAAATTATAAAGCCCCAGAAAATTACGATTAAATAAATATAAAAATTACGATCAAATAATAGTTCCAAAATAATAAATGCAATGAAATACGTGTTTTCTCTTAGTAATAAATTAAAAGTAAGAAACGAATCTCGTTTCAAAGTTTTGAGACGTAACGTTACGTTCATAACGTTAAAACTT
>JAOVYX010002199.1:0-11999 GCA_035668315.1 Drosera spatulata
CCAACATTCCAAGGCGAAAATGAAACTAAAAATGCAATTTAGACAATACAAAGGGAATAAAAACAAATGTTTAGAATGATAAAATGATGTGTGATTTCATACACAACACGGCACTTCCATGAAGTCCTTTCTCCTTCAGAAAACTGACTCTTTCAATTACTTCTTAGGACTATCAGATGTCTAATACTAGAGATATATAGTCTAATGACAAATAATATGCATAGAACATTAACAAGTATTTTGACACATCAAATCATAAATGGTGACAGACAAAGTAATCGAAGCATAAGTCTGATCCACTTCTTCAACTAGTCATAAAGTCTTATTCACCTCTTCAATCTCCTCCTATTTGATGTTGTAAAAAAAAAAAAAAAACTTTTTAAGGATAAGCATAGGTTCTAAGTCAATCTCCCCCTATTAGTTGGAACACTTTATATTGGCATAATCAGATATTATATCAGTCAAAAAGATATCATATATTAATTTCAATGCAAGCACAGATATCAGACACAAACAAATAAGATAATAGATAACAGCATGATAACAGACCTATCCTAGTCAGGAACCCTTCTCATTTACTCCTATATTTCTCACCCCCTTTTTTTTTATATAAAATCAATAGGGTAGAATCCTATGGTTTGGGTATGGAACTAGAGCTAAGTAGTCGTTTTTTCAGTAGCTGAAGTATCTGCATCGTTTCTATGCTCGTGTTTGTAGTCGTCTGATCAATGTTGAGCAAATTGCTATGGATGTTGTCAGTCTCAGAATGCAGAACCCCAAGAAGAGCCTTTAAATCTTTCACGTTATCACTGATTACTTCCATATCTGATTTGATAAAGGTATTATCAGATTTTATTTCATCAATGATACTTCGCAGGGCTTTCCCTCTTTCTGATCCAACAGATGCCTCATGCTCAAATGTCTTCAGTAGCGCCATCTGACATTGTTGCAGCTCTTCCAAGTGATCATTCATGCATTTCACTTTATCACTAATCTATTTGTTCAGATCACTAAGAGTTTGCCTTAGTCTGAAATCAAAATCAGACATGTTTTTTTGCAGCTGTGGCGATTTGTTGAGCCATTCTTGCTTCAGATTCATCAAGCATCTTCTGGATTTTCTCTTCATGGGCTTGAAGTTTGTTCTCAATTGTTTGAAATATGCTATTTGTTGCGGCAGGTGGATTGTCTGCTACAGCAATAGTATGCTATCGAAAATTATCAAAAAGATCCGGTGAATTGACATCAAATTCTTCTATGGCTTGACTCTTTGGGCTCTATTCTTCTTCAGGAAGGGTAGAGGGCACTTGGATGTCAGCCTCCTTTGGATCAGGAACCTGGAGAGCTTTAAAATTTGTTGGCTCATCTGCAGCTGTCTGTTGCTGCTGAACTTCTCTTCTGCTCCCAGATCCTTGAGGAAGAGTAGAAGTCTGCGCATCCAGACCATCACCTACTGGAGTTTGATCATTGTCATCATCATTTCTTTCTTTATTCATTGGAGTCTTTCTGATGTGTGAGTAGAACATCTCCTTTGCTGTTTCCCCCAACTCTGCCATTATTTTTGTGCAGTATTCCTCGAATAGAATTCATGCTTCCTTAGGAGCTCTATTGACGTTGTCCAGCTGTCCTTTCTCTTTCCATTCCTTTGAGGCAGGCACGTTTCCATCATCATCAGAAGTTGCTATGATCAACCTCATGCCCCATCTGGCATCTTTTTCCTTAGAGGTTTCGAACACTCCTGTAGCCAGTGCTGCTTTGAGTTGTTGGTCATGGCTTCATTAGGGTTCACTACCTTCTTTCCTTTGCTCATTTTCTTTAATGGTTGCTTTTTCTGTTGTTGAGGGGGTTATGTTTGTCTGTTCAGCTATCTATTGTTTCCCAACAAACGCCTGATCAGTTGTTTATTCCTTGCAAACAGATGTCTATTTCTTCTTTTGTCTGACAAGTGGCTCATCATCGGAGTCCACTTCCTCTTGTCTGTGCTGGTTGTGCAGGTTTAGTAGATTTCTTCTGCTTCTTTTGAGGAGCATGATGAATGCCATCAAACGTCTGTTGGGTATCAGAGGTCTTCTTCCTTTTTGAAGTCTGGCCATCAGACCGCCCAGCTTCAAACGTTCTGTCTGTTCCTTCAGACTCCTTCCTCCTGAAGAATATGAACTTGTTGGACGAAAAAGGATCTCCGTCATCCTTTGGCATTTCCCAGCTTGTTGAGGTAGTAACTTATCATCCTCAGATAAGTTTTCCTCTTTGGATTAGACTTTGCCTCCTTAATATTCTCCTTCCATAGATTGAGCATGATGAATGCCCATTCTATCTTCGCTCCTGTAATGATAGCAGCAACAATCCTGAGATGTCCCCGGGCTATTTGATCAACAACAAATCCTTGACATAGGAAACACTTCTTTACAGTGACAGCCAATTGGCCATAGTGAGCAGGCAAATCCTTCACCAAAATTGTCCCTAACTTCAACTGCACATTCCCCATCATCTTCTACCACCCAATTATGAGAGTGTGGTTAGAAATACCTGTGTGACCACCCTATGGAAGATGGAAGGTTGATATGATAGTATCTGCACTGATAGTCATCTGCACTCCATCAACACTTGTGACAAATTCATTCCTATCCTTTCGAATGACTCCATTATCCAAGAATTCGTTCGCCCTGGAGTACGAGATTCTACATACAACACTGAGCAGTAACTCGAGCCCAGAATTCTTGATCATCTCAAGAATTCCATCAAATCCCCTGCTGATATCGCTCAAGGCACTGAAGTCGACCGTCAATCCGGTCTAGATACTGATGTATGTTGCCATTGGTGAACTAATTTGGTTTTTGGGAGACTAGGGTTTTTGGGAGAGGTTTGCTAATTGCTATAGGATTGAAAAGAATTCGAAGGGGTTTTCCTAAACCTAACTACTCTATATTTATATGGAAGGAGGGAAAAACGTTTCACCTCCAATTAAAGAATCTCAGCCACAAAAAAAAAAAAAAAGAAAAAAAAAAAACAATCATGAGTGAAAAGTGCAATCAAATCTGACACAGCAGTAAAGTGGATATCAAACGTTTTCACACACAAGAATTTGTGGTCCATATTAACTCTCTCTCTTCCTTGATCATTATTTTGATTTCAATCAGTCTTGGACAAGACAATTAGACACATGCATTCCACATAAATTCCGCCATTATCAGCATTAAGACTATCTCAACACACAACCATAAACATGCAATTAGACCTAAATTTATTCACTCATGCAAATTTACTTATAATTGAACAGTCATGCATGTTTTCCTCATAGACTTATATAAATTCTAAACCAAGCATACCCAAACAAATGATAAAACATTAGAGTTATCTTTTCGATGTATATCCAGATAAAACTTCACAGGAACGAACAATTGGAAGTCATACTTAACTTGTTTCATTCAATATAATTAGACTTCGGTATATAGGTGTCAACAGATATTCCAGTCTTCAATGCATCAGACTTCAGTATATAGGTGCCAACAGATATTCTAGTCTTCAATGTATCAGACTTCAATATATAGGTGTTAACAGACATCCCAGACTTCAATGCATCAGACCTCAATATATAGATGAGATCTGAAAATTTCTCAAAGAAATCATTAGTAGACAAAGCCTAACCTCTTAATGAGATTGGACCCAATTTCTCACTAATGAGATTGAATCTTTTCTCATTAAGGGGCTTGGTGAAAATATCAGCCAATTGTTCATCAGTAGGAACAAAACATAATTTTACATCATGCTTTTGAACATGATCTCTAATGAAATGATGTCTAACATCTATGTGCTTTGTACGAGAATGATATACTGGATTCTCAGATTAGCAATAGTAGAAGTATTATCACAATAAATGCGGCAATCTGTCAGATTAAAACAATAATCTGATAACTGTGATCTCATCCACAGAATCTGAGCTGCACAACTACCAGCTGCTATATACACAGCTTCAGCTGTTGAAGTAGCAATAGACTTCTGTTTCTTACTAGACCATGATACTAGGCTATTACCCATGAATTGACAAGTTCCACTAGTACTTTTTCTATCTAACCTACATCCAGCATGGTCTGCATCAGTGTACCCATGAATTCATCTAATCTGAATGTCAGGATACCAGATACCTACATCCGAGGTTTCCTTCAGATATCTGAGTATTCTCTTAACAGCAAGGTAATGAGATTCCTTGGGATCTGATTGATATCTAGCACATAAACATACTGAAAACATAATATCTGGTCTACTAGCATAAAGATAGAGAATAGATCCTATGATGCCTCTATACTTAGTAGCATCAAACGGTTTACCTTCCACATCTTTATCTATTTTAATAGAGGTGCTCATAGGGGTTCTCATCTAAGACGTAGTTTCCATTCCATATTTCTTAAGTATGTCTCTAAGATATTTAGGTTGTGAAATAAAAATTCCATTTCCTAGTTATTGTACTTGGAGGCCTAAGAAAAACTTAAGTTCCCCCATCATACTCATTTCAAAGGATGACTGCATTAATTTTGAAAACCTCCTACAGAGTTTCTGATCAGTAGATGCAAATATAATGTCATCAACATAAATCTGAACAATCAGCAAATATTCATTATGCTTTCTTAAAAATAAAGTAGTATCCAATTTACCTCGATTAAAGCCTTTATCCAAAAGAAAAGTAGATAGCATGTCATACCATGCTCTTGCTGCTTGTTTTAATCCATAGAGAGCCTTGTGTAACTTTGGACATGGTCAGGTCTGTCTGGATCTTCAAATCCAGGTGGTTGCTTGACATAGTCTTTTTCTTGAAGTCTCCCATTGAGAAATGCACTCTTGACACCCATTTGATATACCTTCGTTCCTATAGAAGCAGCATATTCTAAGAATATCCTGATGGCTTCAAGTCTGGTAACTGGTGTAAAGGTCTTGTCACAATCTATTCCTTTTTCTTGTGAATACCATTGTGCAACCAATCTGGCCTTATTCCTGACAATGATTCCATCTTTATCCATCTTGTTCTTGAACACCCATTTAGTGCGTAAGAACCAGTTCCCAGACCTTTAGCCTGGTGAATTGATTCAATTCTTCTTGCATGGACTCAATCTAGCTCCTCTTTGATGTTCTTGGGTTCCATTTGAGATATGAATGAAGTGAATTGACATTCATTGGCAGTAGCTGATCTCGTTCTGACAGGTGCGGTGACATCTCCTATTATCAGATCAGGTGGATGTCATTTAATCAAGTAGTTTGTGCCATCTTGTCCAAACTGAGTTGATTGAAATTTTGGCTATTCTGATTGATCATCCTCTTGTATGTCAGATGTGTGATGACTGTTGTCTGCTGGAATCTTTGTCGGGTGATTCTGAGTTGTCTGTTCTTCAACAGACTTAGGTTGTCTGTTATTCGTCAGACTATCCGTTTGGGTCTGATTAGGTTTGTGATCTTGTTCATCTGTTTCCTGTACACACTCCTCATCAAACACACAATCCTTTCTTGGTGGAGGGGGGTTAGTTTCATCAAAGGAAATATGAACAGACTCTTCGAATTTCAGAGTTGACTTATTGTAAACTCTGAAAGCTCTACTTAGAATTAAATATCCCAGAAAAATACCCTCAACAGATTTGGGTTGAAATTTATGCAAGAGATACTTGTCATTGTCATGTATAAAGCATTTAGACCCAAAAATGTGAAAGTATCCAATATAAGGTATCCTGCCCTTCCATAACTCATAAGGTGTCATGTTAAAGCGTTTGTTAATGAGTGATCAGTTTTGTACAAAACATGCAGTATTCACTGCTTCAACCCAAAACCTTCTAGGTACTGAAGAATCAGCCAACATAGTCTTAGCAGCTTCTATCAGAGTTCTGCTCTTTCGTTTAGCTACTCCATCCTGGTGTGTTTGAACTCTGTCCCATGGTCACTCCCAATCTCTAAGTCTCATCCTTTGTGTGTAGGAAGAATACCCAAAAATATCTAGAGTAGTCATCTATAACCACTAGGATATACCTACTTTGTCCAAAACTAAGAGTGGCCATAGGGCCATAGAGGTCCATGTGTAGGAGTTATAAAGGTCCAGTTATAATCTGATTCCTGACACCTTTTAGGATAGACTTAGTCTGTTTACCCTTCTTACAGGCATCACAAAGTCTATCCTTATCAAAAGAAATATCAAGTAATCCATTTATTAAGTTATTTCTCAACAGATGATTAATATTCTTGAAATTTAGGTGTGACAATCTCCAATGCCAAACCCATTTATGAGCTTGTCAACAGACATGAATCTCTATCAAGGGATGATGAAAGTCTATTAAACATTTCCATTTCTTTTACCTACTAGCCTTGTTTGGTTACTAACAGTATCCTTTACAAGACACATATTGTCTTGAAAGGTCACTGTTAGTCCTTTGTCACAAAACTGACTGATAGAGAGTAGATTGTGAGCTAGACCATCTACATATGCAACATTATGAATAGTGATCATACCTGTTCCCGATGTCCCATAACCTTTTGTCTTACCAGTACTATTAACACCGAAAATAACACTTTGTCCATCTTTGGCTTTGAAGTCAATGAGTAAAGCCAAGTGTCCAGTCATATGCCTTGAGCATCCACTGTCTAAGTACCAAATTTGTTCATGATCCTTCTACAAGATATCAACAAATATGCACAAGTTGGTCCCCTATTCATCTTGGGTCCAAGGGGTTGGTCAATAAAGACTTAAGGACCCATATCCACTTTCTCTTTGAAGGTGGATAGATCCAATATACATCTGAAGAATGTCCTGATTTGTAACATAGATAGCATTTCTTGTTCGTGACATTCTTCAAACCGTTATACTATGAATGATGTATACTATATGACTTAGTTCGTTTAAACGATGTCTGTTCAGTTCTCCTGTGAAATCCTAAACCAGGTTTATTAGTCTAAAAAGCACGTGGAGGAGCAATAGTCCTAAATCTGTTAGGATTAGGTACTGTGATCTTAGGTCTCATATGTTCACCTGCTTTCTTATAGGACTTGATGGGTAGTCTGTTGCATGGGCACATCAGGATCTAAGGGTTGAACAGACTTAACGAAAACTATAGGTTAGTGCCTTTTTAATTTTATTTTTTTAAAGGTAGGAACATGCTCACACCCTATCCCTTCTCTAGAGTCTCCTCTATGAGAAATCTAATCAAACACAACAGGCTTATTTCATTGACTAATAGTTTCTTCTAATTCAAACTTCTCCCTAGTGAGGGTCTCTATCTGGGACTTCTGTTATCTGATCATAGAGTTCAGTGAGTTCATTTCTAATTTTAGTACATTCTTATTCTTAGACTTATCGTCTCTGGACTCTAGATCAGACTTCAGGAGATCTCTCTCCTTCTTCACAGCTATACACTCTCTATCTAACACTCTGTACATTCTAGAAAAGTCAATAAGTTTTTTAGATAGGCCTCTAATTATCTCTCTCATCTCAAAATCAGACACATCAGGATTAGAGAAGTCAAATACCTCATCAACATCAAATTGTCTAACAATTAGACAGAATTGAGCTTCCTCATCAGATCCAGAAGATTCAGTATCGCTCTAGATCTTGTCTTCCATCATTGCCTTCAACCTTCGTCCTTTTATTGTTTGTTGTTAACAGACTTTGTTACCTTCTCCTTCTTGGGTTGGCTATCAATCGACTTAAATGTCCTCTTTTTCTAAAAGCAGTCTGTTGCAAAGTGACCAGTCTTACCACAATTATAGTAGACATCTCTGTTATCTCTTTTCTTGGCTATCTGTCTGGCATAACTTCGAATCCCCTTTTCCACAAAGGAATTTATTCTCCTTGTGATGAATGATACCATCTCCTCTTCATCAAAGTCTAAATCTGTTAAATTATCTTCATGATCATCAGTAGATGTAACAGACACATTTTCGTCTATCTTCCCAGTCACAACCTGTAGTGCAATAAGCTTCATTGGTTCTTCTTGTACTCTCCTTTGCTTGTGCTCTAGTTCATACGTAAGCGAGTTGTCATAGAGCTCTTGTAGAGTAATTGCAGAGAGATCCTTTGATTCCCTTATTGCAGTGGTCTTCGAATCCCAAGAATATGGTAATGATCTCATGAATTTTAGATTGGAGTCCTCAAGGTCACAGACCTTTCCATGTATCCTCAGGCGGTTGAGCAGGACATTGAAGCGCTCGAATATTTCAGTTAATTCTTCTCCTAGTTTTCCTTCAAAGGTCTCATACTACTGCACAAGAATTGTCATCTTGTTCTTCTTCACGTCTTTTGTACCCTCGTTTTTAACAACCAACCAATCCCAAATCTCCTTGGCTGTTGAAAAATGTACAACGTGTTCAAAGAGGTCTTCTTCAAGGGCTTGGTAGACATAGTTCTTTGCCCTGTTGTCAACTCCCACCATCCTGTTGTCTTCATCAGACCATTGAATCTTTGGCTTAGGGATCATCTTCGCTGGATCTTGTGGATCGAAGCACAATGGTTGATACGGACCATTGAGAATAGTCTCACACATTTCCTCATTAATAGTATTTAGAAATGCTCTCATATGTACCTTCCAATTACCAAATCTCTCGATGTTACACATCGGAGGAAGCAAATTTGCGAAACCGTTAGCCATCATAACAATCAAGTACAGAAATGATAACTAAGAAAATCAAGAACTCTAATAGTAATTTCAAGAAATCTAACCAAATCAAGTAATCTAATTGAGTCTAGGATCCTTCACAAGATTCTAATCTTATATGAAGTTCGAAGATGATGATAGATTTCAGAAAATCCCCAATTATGGAAGTCGCTTTGTCACGGGGAGCACCGGAGATGGATGGTTCTTGTATCTTGAAGCTTTCACTTGAGAGAGTATGCACACAGAAGAACGAGTGAATGAATGATTGAATTCTGAATCTCAACTGAATCTTCCATCCGTCTTTTATAGATCCTGGATGTCATAGAAAAATGAAACAGGTCGTGCGGACATTCCAGAACTCTACTTTCTCATCTGTCTTCTCAACAGACCTTGATGAAGTCTGTTGAACTCATCTATTGTAAAGCCGAAGTCTGATGTAGTGCCAAAGTCTGTTATCCTTTGTCTGTTCCAATCTCACAAGTCTGTTTGAATTCCTTAGACCTAACACTGTAGTCTGTTGAGTCTCTTCAACCCAGAAGTCTAATACCAAAAGTAGTAGTCCTCTGATCTTCATTAAAGCACAGTTAATCATACATCACGGAACTCCGAACCATCATAGGCATAGAAACAGACTTTCCAGAATACAGACATACAGTAAACTACTCAATCTTCATCTGAACTCTGTTTCCTCAGCAATGAAACTCGGATACCCTCAAGTCTTCTCAGCCAGTCTGATTAACTAGGCACTTCCACGAAGTCCTTTGTCCTTCAGAACAGTAACTTTCTCAAGCACTTCATAAGACTATCGCATGTGTTATACTAGAGATATAGAGTCTAATGACGAATAATATGCATAGAACATAAACAAGTATTTTGACACATCAAATCATAAATGGTGATAGACAAAGTAGTCAAAGCATAAGTCTGATCCACTTCCTCAACTAGGCATAAAGTCTTATTCACCTCTACTGTTCACCCAAGAAATAATATGTGATAGGAATGTGTAATCTCTCCAGTTGTATTGAAATTGATGAACAAAACATAGAAATATTAGCCATGATATTGTTAGTGTGCTTAGGCTGGAAATTAGTTAGGTATCTACAGTCTAGGTCAGATGCTGGAGAGCAGATGGCCATAGATGGACAGCATTGTGGGCCACCAGATGTAGAGTACTCCATTGAATTTCGGCCAAGCATCTAAGACATGCATGGACAACAAAAGACCTACAAATGCTTCAGGATCTAAGATTAATCTTGCAGACAAGGGCCAACACAACAATGCATAAAGGACTGCATCAGATCTTAGTGCAGACAAGGTTACAACAGTGACTGGGAGCAGACGAGGTCTCAACGATATGAGTTGCAGCAGACTAGAGTACAACAGAGATGGTTCCTAAGGTTGGGGCAGAAGTCTTATGATTAATCACATCGAAGATTTGAGGTTAAGAGTGGCAGTACGAGGATAAAAAAAAGGTGAGCTATCAACATCAGTGAAGAAGTCACATGTGGCAAGCTGTCACCATCAGGTCAAGTACAGTCACGGGTTAATTCCCTCAGCCTATAAATGGGGATCAAAGAGCTCAAAGAACAGTGCTGTTGAACGAAGAATTGAACGTACAAAGTGTGCAAAATCAATCTGAATTCAAACTGTTCAAGTGAGTTGAATTGAAGAAGAATAGGAAGAAGATGGTTCACTAATCTGCACTGAAGAACAAAAGCTGCAACAGAGTCCAGTAAAGGATATGTGCAAAGGGTCTAGGTTCATCACCTTTGACGAGTTAGCTAGCTTGTAAAGGGGTTCTCTTGTAAGCCAAAAACAAGTTGATAGTGCACTCACCTCTTGGATTGACTATACTGGTCACAAAGGGAAGACTAGACTAAGCTCTCGATTATCAATTGATAATAAGTGTCTGAACCAGTAAAAATCCTGTGTTTTTTACTTGCTTTTTGATAGCTTTGCATTGTTATAACTGTTAGAAATCAATTACAACAGCAAACAGAGACAAACTCTCAAAATATAAGTCTCTGCTGCAGACATCCTCAATAGTCTGCAAAGGTCATCAGTATATTAAAATCAACTATTCCGTTGTATTACACTGAAAAGTTTTAAAACAACCTATTCATCCCCCAATAGGTTGTAACTGTGGATTTTACAATTGCTATTAAAGCCTGACTTTCCAGACCTAATAGTTTTGTAAAGAAAAGGTCATTTCTTTTTATATAATTTTGCAAAGAAGTTACTACCAGTTTATTTTGTGAAGAAATTATGGCTACTCCAAAGCTACCCAAATGCCCCAACAATGGAGAACCACCAGCATGCTCCTGTATAGAGAAAATTACAATCTAGCTGATGTGTATGAAATCACACATCATTTCGTTATTCAAAACGTTTGTTTTTATTCCCTTTGTATTGTCTAAATTGCATTTTTAGTTTCATTTTTGCCTTAGAATGTTGGTACTGCTGTATGTTATGATTTTATGGCAGATTGGCATGGAAATTGAAGTAAAAAGCTGAAGAATCGCAAGAATGAAAATTCAGGAACTCGAAGAACTACATTCAAGGTCTTAACGCCGTTTCACGCTCTTCGAGGAGTCTTTTCAGCAAATTCTTGCCACGATTAGCTAGGTTTATATGTGTAGAAGCTATGTATAGGTTTATGGAATTTTTGGATGTTATTTACTATTTTTAGTTTAAGTTTTTAGGCAAGCAGGTATATTTGGCGCGGGCGCGACCAAAGAAGGCGCGGCCACGCCTGTTTAATTTTCTTATTTCCTGGTTTGTTGGGAGGCGCGGGCGCGCCTGGATTAAAAACGCATCTGGTTTCTTTCCTCCGTCCGATTAAATCTGTTATGCAAAGGGCCTATATAAACCCTTCCTAGGGTTGGAAAAAACAAGTAATCATCAGAGGAATAAGGGGAAACGGCAGAGACGAAGGAGAAGAAGAAAGGCGATCGAAACAAGGGGAAATCAAGGCGGAATCATCGCAGCTTCATCCCATTCTCTCTACATAGACCTTGGATACGTATTGGAACTTTAATAAGCTCTGTATAGACTCTGTTTTACATTATGTGCATGACCAGAATGCTATTGAGTCTTTATTTAATAAATTTCCTTTGCTATTTGATGTTTATGCGTGAGTAGTTTGTGATTAGGGATGTGTTGATGCGTTTAGGTTGCTAGATCATGAGATTATGAGTTATTAAACAGAAAATCAGAATGTGTGTGATGATTGAATGATGCATGAGACCTGTTTGAATAATCAAATACATATGTTATATAGATTGATCACCTTATACTATATGTAAAAGCTATAAATCGTGCTAAATGATTTAATTTGGTAGCACTTGATATAATATGATTTAAGCTCATTGTCATATACAA